>JAWWLV010000075.1:5612449-5730712 GCA_035041135.1 Platyrinchus mystaceus
GGGCGGGGGGGGGGGGGGGGGGGTGTTGAGCGGCTGGAATAATAGGCGGGGGGAGAAAAAAGGAATAAGGGGAAAGGAAAAAAGAAAGAAAGAAAGAAAGGAGGGGGCGCGGGCGCTGCCGTTGTGGAGCGGCAGCTGGGCTCGAGCGGCGGGGGCGCCCGGCCGATGGGCGCGGGGGGGACCCCGCCGGTGGCCGCTCGGGAGCCGCCGGTACCGCCCCGGGAGCGGAAGGTGGGGTTGGGAGCGGCCACACCTGAGCCGGCCCCGCGTCTGTCCGCCGGGATGCATCCCTGGGGCATCCGTCTGTCCATCCATCCATCCCTCCCTCCCTCCATCCATGCATCCATCCATTCATCCGTCTGTCCATCCATCCATCGGTTCCCGAGCCCCGCGCTCTGCGCTGTCCGCCCTCACCAGGGAATGTTCCCACAGCCCTTCTCCGCCCGCTGCTGCCTCTGCGAGCGCTTCCCCTCCTTGTCCTGTCCTGCAGCTCGTCAGCCCCTTCCCCGCACCCGTCCTGGCCCGAAATATCCCCACGGGGGTTTGTCGGTGCCATCGCCATCTCAAAATCGCGTTTGTGCCCTGCGCAGCCCCTCTCGGCTCGTTCTGGAGCTGCCCCCCATCGCTGCCGCGGCTCCCCGGTGCTCTGTCTGTGATCCCCGGTGCCCCGTCGGGGTCCGGGGGTGCCCTGTGCCCGTTCGTGTGCCCTTGCCGTGTTCCCAGCGCTGCTCATCCCCAGCCCTTGCTGCCCGGCTTCTCCTCGCCCCTTCCCTCAGCGCTGTCCTTCCCCTCCATCGCTCTCCCCGCGCCGATTCTTCCTCTCCCTGAGCGATCACTTCTGCCGTGGCTCCCTCTACTCTCCATCCCAGCCCCGTGCTGTGGACCATCGCCACCGGTGTGCTCCAACCCGAGCCACCTGTTTAACATCAGCACAACACCCATCCTTAGCGGTGCGCAGCCCTCCCGTGCTGCTGTGGAGCTTCCCTTTAATTTAAAAAAAAATAATACATATCGGTGCTTATTCGAGGGGCTGTATGACAAATAAAGGGGGTCGTGTGCCCGTTTGCAGCAGTTCTTCCCCATATCCAGCTCTGCATCTGGCTCGGCCACACCCTCCCGTCCCCATCCCTGCACATTCCTGATCTCACCCGTTCGGAGATGCCAGACTACGATCTGTGATTGCACATCTCTCCTCCCTGACACATCCACACAGGCTTTCTCGGCTGTGGGAGGGGAGAATAAAGCAATTTTTTTTTTTCCCGGGGAAATAAATAGGAGTAAGCAAAAGAAAAATTATCTGTGTATCATCTGTTGCCCCACTCAAATACATGTTTATCCAATAATAATAATTATGAATATGCAGAATGCCTAGGGAGCTGCACAGCTGGAACTGTTAAATCAGCATAAAATGGAGAACACAAAACCCAAATAAAATATTAAAAAGCTAGAACAAAGCAGCAGCAGTGTTTGTGGTGAGAGCAGCACCCAGCACTCCAGCTCTGCTCTCCACCCTCGAGGATGCTCTGGGTGCCTTTTTTGCCCAGCTGATCTCACTGGTCTGTGATTGGGGTTTGCTTTGGGCTTGGGTTCTGCTGGAGGAGGAGGTGTCAGTGAACAGGGGGAGCAGCTCTGTACTCATAAAGAAACCCCAACTACAGGTAGAATGTCAGAGGAGGCAGCAGGAGATGGTTGTAGCGAGGAATCCCTGAAGAGCGTGTTGTCTGAGCCATAGTTCTGGGCTGGGTTCAGAACAAGAGAGTGCCTTTATGTCTTTTAGGGTAATTCCATGTTTTATGTGTATCCCCGTGGCCTGAGATAGTGATGATTTATTTAGTCTACAGTTAAATTAAAATATTCTCTGATAATTTCGGGGCTGATTTACAGACACAGCAGATGGTTCATCTCCTTTCATGTACATCCTGAGAACTGGTTTCTTAAATAATGCAGTATTATGTGTAAACGTTATCCTCTGAACCTGAAAATTCCTGTCTTGACTGTTTGTGGGGGTTTTTTGTGGATTGTTTTTTTTGTTGTTGTTGTTTGGTTTTGGTTTTTTTAAAGACATTTGATAGATTAGTAATTTAAGGAATACCCAGTTTTTAAGTGTTAAAGATTGTGGCTGCTCTCCAGGCTGGAATTGCCTTCACTTTTCTTGGCTCATCTCCAGAATCATAAATTTTAACGATAGACTTTCCTGCCACGGGGTTTAAGTGATTGGTTCCTTGTTGATGGAGAATGGTGTGGTTTTTGTGTGGGTGGGGGGGTTGTTGCTTGTTTGTTTGAGAGTTGGGAGGGGGGTAATGCCGTGGATTTCCTCGACTGGCTGCCAGGGAAGCAGAACCAATTGCTGGGGGAGGAGGAGGGGATCCTGCATCTGCTGCCATCAGTCTGGAGGCACAGGGAAATAGCTTTGGGGAGAGACAAAAGCACATTTTATTTTCTCATTTCAAAGGCCATACTGCGTTTTCCCTCATTGCTTAACGCCCCTGGTGACGCTGTTTATATGGAGAATGCAAATTCCATTTTTTTTTTGGTAGGTTTTCCCGTGTGGTTTTTGGTTTTACAGGGCTGTTATATTCCAGTTTGACTTGATCCATCAATGACAATTCTGGTGTGCTCTGAACTCCCAGATCGCAAATAGTAAAACAGATATGATGAAGTTCCCAAGATGCCTCTGGGAGCAGACTGGGAGGATTTGTCTTCTTTGGAAGTGTCATGGCTTTTACCCAGGGAACAGCAGAAGAATTCAAGTGGGGGCCATGACTGTTTTTCAGGTGGGCGTCTTTGTCGCCTTCCCGATTTTGTACCTTCACAGAGATCTGAGATGTAAGAGAAAATAAGCAAAGCGGCTCAACTGTGGCGACAAAAGTTGGAAAACAGCGAGGAAGCAAAACTGAGGTGTTTGTCTTGCTTTGTGTAACGGGGAGAATGGGAATAACTTGGCCGAGGGTGTGTCTGCGAAGGGAACTACAGCTCCCAGGCATCTCCACTCTCCTGGATGGGTCCTTTGCGCATGTTTTCCTAGGAATTAATGTGCCGCTTTTCATCACAACAGTCCCGGTGGGGAAATAAATTAATAAAAAAAAAAAAAAAAAAAAAAGAGCCACCAGGCAAATAGACTTTGAGCCGTAAAAATCACAGAAGCAAATTTGAAGGTCAGATGCGTGCTGGCTGTGGCTCCTTTTGTTTAGGAAAACCCATTAGGGCGGTGGAAAGCCCTGGTTGCTGCTGCAAAGGGATGTAAATGAGGTGGGTTTGGCGGCGGGGCCATTGTGCCCTTTTCAGCTCCCGGTGTGGAAATGCAGCTGCTCATTAGGAACGATGCCTTTTGAAGCGACCGGGAGAGCCAAATGGCAAAGCCCCTGCGAGCGGCTCGGGCGAGCTCAGCACAGCGCTGGAGGGAGATGGGTCTGGGGATTCTGGTTTGCACTGGAGGTGGAACAGAGGAAAATCAAGGATGGGCTTCAGGTGAAAATAAATTCGTGGTTTAAAGTCCAGTAGCTTCCACTAAACCTAAGGTGATGCGAAGGGTAAAAGATTGAAAGGTGACATCACCATCACTAGAAGTGCTCAGGAAACGTGTGGATGTGGCACTTGAGGACGTGGCTCAGTGGTGAACACCACTCTGGGCTGACAGTTAGACTTGATGGTCTTAAAGATCTTTTCCGACCGTAATGGTTCTCTGGTTCCACAAAAAGAAATTTCAGGAGGAATTTCTCCCTGGAAAGGGTGGGCAGGCACTGGCAGGGGCTGCCCAGGGAGGTTTGGAGTTCCCATCCCTGGGGGTGCCCAAGGACGTGGCACTCAGTGCTCTGGGCTGGGGGACAAGGGGGGCATCGGGCACAGGGGGGATCCATGGGCTTGGAGGGCTTTTCCAACCTCAGTGATCCCGTGATTCCATGAGAAATCCTGTGCCAAAGCTCATGGAGGTGGCCAGGGTAGAGATGCTGATGTGTGTGAAAATGCTCAGGGCCACCTGACAGCTTCACTAGAGCATTTCTTGGGCCCTATTATGGGCTTTGACTCTTGAATTTGCTGCCCTGTGTAATGGCAGGGGTAAAGCTCTATATCTGTGAATGTGATGCAAGAAAATTAAGTTTAGGCTGGACACAGTAATGTGAGACGTGCTGTGGTTGATCCATCATCTATTTGCATCCTGGATCTTGTGACAAGGCAGACAGAGATCTCTGGATGTGCTGGGAGAACTGGGAGTTGCCTGATCTATTACTGTCTTGGTGGAATGATGTGGAAAATATTTTGGAAATCCAGTGGAATGGTTAATTTCTTAGAATGGAGAGCCCATTTCGTTTATTTTGAGTGCAAACAAACAGCCCTCACCTTGTCAGGTCGTTGCTGGCCAGCACAGAATGCACAGACAGAAACTCTTGCCTGGTTTCAGTGGTCCGGGATTGTTGGTTTCGTGCTGTCTTGAGTGAAAATATTTGTGCTTTCTTTGCAAAATATTGGTGTTTGAGGCTGTTCCCACCACTGGGTCTCTGTGAATCAGGGTGGCCACTTTGCACAGTCAGGTGAATTCTCGCTGCTGGGGCCACGTTTGGAGCGCTGGGCCAGGACAAAGAAATCCTTGGACTTGCTGGAATGAGTCCAGGGAAAGGACTGGAGCATCTGTTCCATGGGAGGAGTCACAGAAGGGCTGGGGCTGCTCAAAGAGAAGACCCAAAGGGATGTTACTGTGGATAAACACGTGGTGGGAAGCAGTGAAGAAGACAACCAGGCTCTCCTGGTGCCCAGAGAGGACGAGAGACAACGGCCACAAAGTGGAGTACAGGAAACCCTGTCTGGACACGGGAAACAGAACAAACCCCCTCTTTGGTTTTCTCTTTAGTTGAGCCCTGGAACAGGTTGACTGGAGAGACTGGCATTTAAAACCCACCTGGACACACTCCTGGATAACCTGTGGCAGCTGATCCCCTCTTGGACTGGATGATCTCGAGATCCAACTCAATTATTCTGTGATTTCAGTACAGCAACTCTTACAAAAACAGTTATAATAGACACTTATTTAAATATTTAATGTAGTTTTTTTGTTTGTATCAGTGATATGTATCAACCTTGAACCTTTAAGATAAATGAGAATGTTAATTACTGGCTACTGGTTTATGGTTAGTAATTTACCATGTTGACTGACTTGAAATATAATTCCAAAGATATGAATGGAAGTGTTTAAACTTGTGTGAAAAGGTTGGGAAGTGTGTGAAATAAAGGGTTAGATGGAGAAATGAGTCAGTTAAACATATTCAGGCTACATTTGGGGCAGAGTAGGGTTTATCTTGCTTGGAATAGGAGAGACCTGGCTGTGTTTACATGGAATGTGGAGCTGACCAGGTGGTAAATCATGAACAATAGTGATGAAGATTTTAGGCAATGGAAATCTAAACTTGTCTCCAGATTTGAATGGGCTTTCCCATATGTTTCATCTCTTATCTCAAAAGCAACTCTATAAAAAATACTTTAAATGTTACATGAACATATTCAGGCAGAAGTCAGTTAATTGTCCCCGAAATTAAATTGTAAGATTGTAAAATTTCCTGTTTTATGAAAAAGAAAACCCTGAATGTCTCTTCAAAATAAAACCCAGTGCAGTTCTTTGCAGTGAGTTCCAACTGCAGCCTTTTTAACATGAAGATTGATGTGCATTAAGCATTCAAAAATTTAAATCCTATTTCTTCCAGTGCCTTCATATCTGGGATATTCAAGGCTGCATTTCAACGTGACACAAAAGATGAACAGCCAGTTTTGGTGGTGTTTGCACAATATTGGCAAATTGGGCTCTTAATGTGCGGTATTATTGCATAATCTGATGTTTAAAATAAACAGCGGCAATAATTGAGGGAACCTCGGAATCTGGAGATGCTTGTTGGTGGTTCTTCAGAGCCCACGGAGAGCAGCCTGTCTTTGCATATTAATCACCCTTTCAAAGGAAGTTTGCCTTATTTGCATTGTGTGTGCTCTGAGCAGTCCCATAGTGTGGCTGGGAGGGGGGGGGGAGCTGGAATTGTTGTTCTCAAAAGGGGTTTTTATTCCATTCAAGTGGGAAGTCTGAATGGTGCAGTGTTTGGGGGAAGAACAGCCCCTTTTGGGGCTTGGGTTTCATGTGGAAACCCGGGGTTGAGGGTCTGGGCACTGACTCAGCCTCGTGTGGTGACACTTCAGTGTGCCAGTGGATCTGGGGGTTATCTGGGAGTTGGGGGTTGAAATGAAATCTTTTTGCCTTTGAGCCCTCTGGAACACACGTGGGAGATGCAAACACTGGGGAAATGTTCAGGTTGTCTGAAGGTTTTATCTTTGGGCATGACAAGGTTTCTCAGGCTGCATCACTGCTCTGGTAACGTGGTTTTTACATTAATTCAGCTGTTGCTTTGGAGCCATGTGAGGTGATGTGTTAATGAGCTGCAACCTTTGTCTCTATGGAAAAAATCCAGGAAAGGTGAGCCCTTGGTTACTGTTCCACGAGACGTCCTTGTGTAAACCAGGAATGTGTCTGACAGCCTCAAAAAACCCTAAAAACTCTTTGGGTTCTGAAACATGAACTTTAGTGACCAGCAGAGATGTTTCGATCAGTGATGGCTCACGAACTGTTTGGCTTTGTGTTGTGAGAGATGCACAGATAAAAGATAAATATGTGTAAATATATATGTGTGTGTGTGTAGGACACTCTAGTGGCAGTTTTCTTTTGGCACAGTGAGGAGGGAATTGCAAACTGAGCCCGTGTTTGCAGCGGGTTTTAAGCAGCAGCATCAACAGGTGAAACCTCATCTGTGCCTGGGGTGATTTGTTTCTGCTCAGGGCAACGGAGAAATAAAGACTTTTGTTGGGAACTGCAGTTCAGACAACTGGAACGACCCCCGTGCTTCCCAAACGCCGAGATGTTATCAGAGGGTGCTGTTGGGTCAGTAGGATTGAGCTGGGCTGGTTGCTGCAGTCCTTGGTCTCCCTTTGATTTTCCTTCTCTTATCAACCACTTGGGCATATTTTCTTACAGGGGAATCAGTTTGTTCTGCTGTGAACTGTGAGATGGTTTCCTTTTAGTGTGGAACTCGAGTGAACCAGGAGGTTTTTAGGAAGAGTCGTCCCAGGACTTAAGAGAGCAGAACAGTCTCGAGTGTTGCTGTTCTGGCTGGGCTGAGGTTGGTTTTAGCTTGAAAAGGTCTTTGCAGAAATGAATCACTGGGATGGAGCTTTTGGTATCTTTGTTGTTGCTCTCTGTACTCAGGTGTTTTCAGTGGATTTTTTGGTTGTGGACACGAGGAATTTTTGTGTGAATAATGCAAGAAGACAGGAAGAGAATTCTCGTGACAAATGTTCATTTTATTGTATTTTCATGGGAACTGTTGGGTTTACAGTGTGTGTGTGCAGCTGGGGGTGTTCTGGGGTGGGAACTGGTGGATTTTTGTGATATATCAAAGTTCTACCTGTGTGTCACTGCAGTCACCACACCTACAGCCAGAAGGGAAACCCCCAAACCATCAGTGCAACACACTCTGCATCACTTGGAGCACTTATTTCCCCCATATTTTCACATAAAACATGTTGCACGTGCAGCGCCTGGAGGTGAAGTGTAGGAGCAAATAATATATCCAGCCAATGCTGATGTTCTATTTCCCTTTAGCTGCCTCAGTATTGTTATATAATTAATATTAATTGCTGCCTCGTTGTGGAGGGTTATGATCAAACAAAGCACTCAGTGCACACCTGGGTGTGCTTTGAAAGCCTTGCAATAACCATTTTTAAACTTGCTCTCCAGTTGTGGATGTAAATAACACACAGCAACGTGCATAAACATCTTTGTGCAGCTCAGGATGTGTGCAAAATACATAAGGTATTGGCTAATTATAATTTTTTGGGTGCTTAATTTTGTATTTTTCAGTGTGTTAACAGTGAAAGTCACCAGACACTTGTGTGCAGCGTTTCAGAAAAACACAATCAGCAGCTGCTTGTCCAAGTCACTTATTAAATTATTCTAAGCCTGCAGAAATCAAAAGAACAGAGACAGGAACTGTGTTTCAGTGTCGTGTTTTCAGCAGATAATCCCTCAGAACTATAACATGCTTTTAGGGGTTGTGAACAGACTCACAGAATTACTCCATAGTCCCCTAAATCCTTTTGGAGTTTAATCTCCTCATGATCTGTGGGATGCAACTTGACGGCATTTAGCATTTATTATTTGCTCCCCAGTGCTTGGTATTTGTCAGGAGTAAAGCAGGCACGTTGGAACACCGTTAGGAAAATGCAGTGTGTGTCAGGATTTGTTATGGACACAGCCTGCAGGTCCTGAGAAAGCTTTTGGAAGTGAAAATCTTCACGAATGGCACGAGGAGGAACAAACCCTTGGCCTGCCAGCTGAGCTCTGCTTAAGGGAACTCGTCTCCTGTAAGAGGGGGGATGGCACATAGAGATTTAATGTCGTGTTGAGCCACCTGTAGCTTTGCCACTGGGTTTTTGGGGTTTAGCTCTGTAATTTTTTCCCCTTTCTGTGTCAGGGAATACAAGTGATTGTTGTCTGGGCTCTTGGAAATGGGTATTTCTGTTGGGAGGGGGCTTTTATTCCTGGCAAAGGAATGGGTCTCGTGCCCAGGTTGCTTCAGCACAGGAGGTAAATGGTGCCCTTGGGGTGTGCAAAGCTCGTGTTGCCTCAGGGACAGTCATGGGTGATATCCAGGAGGGACCTGGAGGTGTTGAGGGCTCACCTGTCCCTGGGCAGGTTCCCTGAGTGAGGAGCGATGTAAATCTGCAGGATGGCCATTTATTTTTAACCAGGTGGGTTGAAATGATCTGTGATGGATCTTTCTGGAAAAACAAAACAAAACAAACAAACAAGCACCGAGGCTTTAACTGAAAGAGGGGAACAATTTGCCTTCTGAGGAGGCGTTTTCCCCCCCAGGACCTGCCTTGCTGCCCTGCTGTTCTGTGATGATGTGCTGTGGGTGGGGAGGAGGATTCACCCAGCAGAGCTGGGTAAACAGTGATCTCCTCCTCACTGGGACTCCCAGCACTGGTGGTATTTCAGCCAATCTGTCAGCATCTCGTAGTATTTCACACTTGGTTCTGTTGTAACAACAGAAACCTTCTTCTCTTACAACCAGAAATGTGAACATCGTCCAAGGAGCTCCTTCCTCAGATATTCCCTTTGCTCAGTGTCTGTGCCAGAAGAAAACTTGCAGTGTAGCAAAAGGCTCCTTTTAAAACAATAGACACTTTCTGAAGCAGTTGTATTTCCATTATTTCACGAACTGGGCACTGAATATTCAGGTTAAACAGGCACCCTTTGCACTTGGAGCAGAAGAACAGCTCAAGTGTGTTTTACTTATATTTTTTTGTACTCTGTGCCTGGTCATAGAGCAAACACACTGCAAATATTTGTCTTTTATCAACAACAGTCATTGAGTTTTGCTTGTATAACAGTGGTAGAAGTATTTAGACACAACCTTGTTGGGTTTGCGTCATTTAATTGGGAAAATAATAACTTTGGGTAAATGAGAGAACTCTAAAGGGTTGTTTCTTTTTAACAGGTAATGGTAATCCCCACAGAGGAGACTGAACATGTCACTTATCTATAGCTGAAAGTCCTAATGAGGATTTCAAAACTTACTTTGGTTAAAAGAAACTATGTGTAGAAGAAGAATACTTGTTTGATGAAAAAGGGTCTAGATTTAAATGAAATCACAAACCAAATGTGGACCAACCTGACCATTTCTGTTGTGGTTAACCATGAATTTAAGGTTGTAGCTGCAGTCACTCTGGCAGGTCTAGGGAATGATTAGTGCCCTATTCCAAAGCTTCTGTGTATTCCCAGTAGTTGTTTTTCATCAACCTAAATTGGCACATACAAAGCAGACTTGAGATAAAAATAGCAAATCCCACACTCCCTTATTTTGTGCATTCAGGTCCTGCATTATTTATGGCTTTCTGCAGTGTCCTTTGTGTACAAATGCAGTTGTGATTTATTATTTATTGGGACAAGCAGAAGTAGCTCCAAGTATTAAAAAACGCCAAAGATAAAGGTGTTTTCTTATCAGGTGAATGGTTTTCTTATCTCCTTTTCCTTGAAGATTGCAGTGAGTGGTGGGAGCAGAGGAATTCAGCTGAAGTGGTGAGTGAAAGCAGTGCTGCTGATTCCCTTGGAATTTAGCACTTTAAATGGATTAGAACTAAAAATACCCCTGCCTGGCACTGCGTCACACCCAGAAGCCTTTTAAAGTATCTGCATTTACATGTTTGATGTCAATTTAAAGCCATTCCCACGTTGGAGCTCCGCTGTCCATGGAGGCTCTTTGGGAATCAGGATGCTGCACTGGCACATGGAGTGTTGGGCATGTTGTCCAATTTAAGGTTATTGCTGGAGGGGGAGCCCAGAACCAGCACTTTGGGAAAGAAGAGGTGATCTTTGTTACATCCAGGCTGTGTAATTCACTCCGGGGGGATTTGGGAGCTTTAACAAGAATTAACCTTTTGGCACTTTGGGTCAGGGTGGGGTCTTTGAGCATCTTGACCAATTGTTGATCAATTCTCGTGCCAGCTCCACCCAGAGCTCCTGTTCTGTCATTTGGTGAACTGTGGGAACACTGTCACAGCTGGAGATGTGCATTTGAACTCTGCAAAGGGGAATAACCCTGTTCTGTGCTTTTCTGAAAGCCTGGAATTGCATTCCCACAGCTGAGGGTGCTTTGATTGAAGTTGTGGCTTGTGCTTCTGTTCTGTTTGGACAAACTTTACCTTCACATGGCAATTAAACCATCTTGGAGCCCTTGTAGAGGGGCTGAAACAGAGAAATACATCATCACACAGTACTAATTGGGGTTTTTTTGAAGGAGGTGTGGTGGTACCACTATGTCAGACACCCTCATGCATTCTTAGTTTCTGAACTGCTGAGAAAAGAGTTACAAATCCATGCAGTCTCTTTTTTTTTCTTGCTTCATATTGAACATTTCTGTTAATTTTTGCCGCATATTTGTTGTAACATAAGCTACATGTTCTGTAGCTCTAAAGATGAGTCTCTGCTGATGTTTCAGGTGTGTTGTGGGGTTTAAGTGATGCTTCTGCAGGTTTCCAGAAGGTGAGGAAGAGAGAAGTGCAGTGTTAACGCTGTTGGATTTGATTGATCAGCTCTGAGCACTGCAGGGAAGGGGTTTTGGGTTGTGTCTGCTTTCATCACAAATCAAAGCCAGGTAAGATTTGGGAGCTGTTGTGGTCCAGGTTAACATTTTGGACTCCACTAGATGGCACTGATTTATTGTGCTGTTGTTAAAAAAAAACACCACCAAATGCAGTTTTGTGAATTACAGAGGGAGGGTTTTATTTTTGGAGTAGGAACCATAAATAAGGTGATGAGGATGCTGAATACTTATCTGCTTGTCATATATATATATATATATATATTCCTTCATGACCCTTTGCTTTGGAAGTGAAGTACTGAACTGATATTTTGGCTGGGATGGATGAGCAGTTCCTGAGAGCTGCTGCTTGAGGGAGGCATCAGTAACTTCATCTCTTTTGCCTTTTTTTCTGCATTTCTGTGCCATCCAATGGCACCAGAAACGCACAAGGCCTCAGTTTGAAGGCAGTGCAGGAGCTGTGCTGCTCAGATGCTAACGAGGATAAATGTTGAAGAAGGCTTTGTCCCACCAAGCCTCGTTTCCCTCGGGATGAGGGGGAGCTGTGATGCCGTTACCTCGCTTGACTCTGCATCCCCAGCTCGGGGGTGTTTTAATCTGGTGCCACAGGAGAGAGATGGAGCTTCTCTCAGATGGGTGTTGAGTCACAGGGAGTGTGCAGGGCCATCTCCCCCCGTGAAGTGCAGGCTGGGGGTGTGTTCCCTTTGTCTGCCTTCCTAGTGATTTGGAAGGAAATGATCTTCCAGGGAAATCGGGCTCCCCTTTGCCACTGGCAGTATCTGCTTTCTGGATCCACCTGGATAAAGGGATTTTTGATAACTTCTCCATGTCAGGTGTGGCTCCATGTGCCTGGGAATATCCTGTGTGTCCCCAGGGCTGCTGGGGCTGGGTGTCCTTCGGGTAAATCACAAATCCAATCGTGAATCAGCCTAAAAAAGGGGATTTCTGGAGCGGCTCTGGGTGTGTTTGGTTTGTTCTGGGGGATAATCAGAGCCGAGGGAGGTGGGCAGGGGGTGGGTGATGAGCACAGGGTCTGTTTTCCAGAACAGAAGGTGGAATTGGAATTTATTATCTGCCATTCTTTGCAAGCAGATGGAAAACACTCTGCTCATGAATTTGCAAGGGAAAGGATTTTGGAAGCAGGCTTTGCATGTGTCCTTCCCCCTTTTTATTTGCCATCCTCGAATCCCTCCTTGCTCTTGGAAGTGAACTTGGGGGGGTGTTCTGAGCCCTGTTGTTGAGGGAGATAACCGGGGGAAAAAGTCCCTAAACCTGAACATGCTAAACAGGTGGAAGAACTGTGAATAAAATAAGAATGGCCGAGGATTCTCACCGTACAATTCGCATTTTTTTTAACGTAGCAAGAAACTCCACCCTGCAGATAATGGTCTCGTGAAGAACGGGGAGTTGTTAAGGCTAAAGATGCCACGAATTTAAAGAATGAGCAGCTGAATAACTGGCACGTGGCTCAGCGTGGCACAAGTGTGTGTTGGAGTTGGGTTTTATTTGTTTGTAGCTTTTTTTTTTCAAGGGGGCAATTAATTAAGGTGATTATTTGTTTTGTTGTTTTTTTCTCCTTTAAGTGAGTGTTAAAACAGGTAATTCTCACCCTGCGAATGACAAGGAGCTGACTCCGGGTTTGCTTTGACTGTGTTCTGCTGGAGATGGAGTGCACATAAGAGCACTTGGGAATTAAGGATTTGTTTCTTTTGGCAATTAAGTGCCCTCTGGGTGTCGGCCCTGGGGTCTTCAGGCTGTGATCGGGCACTGCAGAAGCTCCTAAAGGCCACAAAATATACCAATTGTATAGAATCAGCAGCCACCCTTTATGATTGATTAGTGCTGTGATTTTATTTTATGGGGCGATTTTTATTATTATTTATTTTTATTTTGTTTTAATTTGTAAATTGCTGTAATGTTGCTGGGTTACTCTAGTAGGGGCTTTTCCTACTGCAAAATAACGAGCCTCCCGAAGGCAGTTGGAGGTGTGGAATGAGCCAGATGGTCACTTAACCTAAATCCTCGGAATTCCCTGAGGACACCGGGCCCTTGCTGCTCCCTGGGCTCCCTCAGCTCCAGCTGGGGCTGCAGGGAGGTGATGGGAGCACTTCATGGAATGTGCAGCTGGTCCATGGCAGCACCTGCAGGGCTGGAATATCCCCAGGTATGGAGCTGTGGGGGAGGTGGTACCAGAAATCTGGGATCTCCTGATTCCTGGGGTGTGGAATTGCATCAGAAATGGCACTTGGAGATTTCTGTTGGAGGCAACTCGAGTGAATGTGTTTGGGTTTTCCTTCTAATTAAAAAGGAAAAAAGTATATTATGAATGTTGACAATGAATGAAGTAGAGAAATCCTATTTTCATGCATTTCCATTTCAGTGGAAGGCCTTGATCCCAACCACTTGTACTCTATCATTTTCATTTATAGTACATTGTATATATATTACAGTATATTTTCATCATTTCAGTGGTATTTTGTGAGGCTCTGACTTGCTGTTTCTGTCTTCCATCATCAGAGATCACATCATCTTTTTTTTTCTTCCTCTGCCCCTTGGAAGCAGCAGCAAAGGGCAGATGACAATGCCCTTATTTCCCATTACAGGCTGAGCAGGTCCCTTATTTCCCGACTCATGACAGATTTCTGCTCCAGAATTAGAAACCCGGGGTAGAAATCGAGCTGCCATTTCCAGTGAATCACATCCAGGCAGGAGCAGCTGCGTGGTGGACTTGGATGTCCTGGAAGGACAGCAGGACCACTGTTCAACCTGCAACTGCTCCTCTTGCTCCCTGCTTTGTTCCCAGGGTTTGGGGGGGCCCGGGATGTGAGGGGGAGCACGAGGTGGGAAAGCCTGGCAGAAACTCCAGCCCTTCAGCTGAGACGCTCTTGAAAAGCAGCAGCGTTTTAACGCTGAAAAATAAATGAGAAGGAAGGGAAAATTGTCCTTTTTGAAGGGGGGGACAGCCCGTTTTCATTCAGTGGAAAGTGTATTTAAGGGGGGAGAACCTCATAGCTGAGAGGTTTCAGGGAGTGCCATCGCTTGTGCTCAGATAAAACTCCTCTGTGTCTGGTCTTTCAGGGAATATACCCATGTTTTCCTGGGGGATTTGATGAAGTCCACAGGCCAGTGTGGAGAGAACTGGCTAATTCCCTCCTGGTTTGTGCCTGTGAATGGATCAGTTGGTTAATGACGTGTTTATAACTCGTATTTAGGGGTGGGGAGGGGATAATGAAAGCACCAACACGGTGGGTTAATTCTTGAAGATGGCATAAAATAATAGCAGAAGGTTTTTCTTTCTCTTCTCTCACTATATGGTCCATTACTCGCCTAATACATCCAGTAATTGTGGCTAATTGAAGCTTAAAAACACATTCTTATTTATATTTCCAGCAGTATTAATTTCCCCCCCCCAAGCCCAGTGAGTCATGTTCTCAGAGGGGTTTGTTGCTGTTCCCTGGATGACAGAACTCCTGCTCTCAGCCGTCAGGAGATCCCACATTGCTGTGCCATCTGTTACCAAACTTTGCGAGTTTGTTTTTCCCAGTTTGCAGCAATTTGAGGGAGAGAAGGGGAAACAGAGCAGGTGATTAAAAGTGCAATTCCGGTGGGATTTCAGTGCTGCAGAAACGTGGGTGTGATGAACAGAGGACGAGGATGTGGCTTGGGGGGTTTGTGTGTCCATCAGCCTCAGCACAAGATGACCTGACTCAAATACTCTGACAAAACCTGCAGATCCCTCACTGTATTTACCCTGTCATTAACCAGTTTCATTTTATTTTATATTTTGGAAATTGTGTCTTGCTGTAATTGCAGCTCATTATCTCTGTTGTGCTGAAGTGGAGGGTTGGGCTGTCCCAGGAGGTCCTGGCTGATAACAAAATCACCTGGCATGTTAGTTCTGATTCCCCACCAGCCTCCTGAGTGCATCTGTTAATGAGCTCACCCAGTAGAAAGGTCCATTGTTCTCCACACAAACAGTTGCTGGCTTGGGCTGGTTTGGAGGTCTCTGCTTGGGCAGAACTCTTCCCTTCTGTGGGACTTGTCATTTGGCTTTGGCATTTTCTTCAATAGATGCAAGAAGGGGGGAAAAAAATCCTCAAAATACATATTTAATTATTTGTGTGTTAGTGATGTGAAGCTTCCACTTTATTATTTGGTAGAGACAATCTTTGAAACAGAGTTTTGAGGAAGCTCAGTGAGAACAAGGATGAGCAAACCAGGCTCAGAGCAACACTTGAGAAGAAAATGCTTCTTAAAACTCAAATCCCCTGTCACTGATGAGGCAGATTTTAGGAATAAGTTGATTGGGCATGAAGTACATAAATTCTGCTCCAGAACTGAAATGACCTTTGGGTCATTTTTAGGAATTCTGTTTGTAAATTTTGGCAAACAATCCACTCTTTTTAAAAGTTCCACCGGATTTATAATGTGGTGTCTACTGGGGCTCCTCACATTCTGGTTCCACACACACCCTTAAGCCTTTTGTCTTAAAATAGCCTTGAACGTTTTTATTTATGGATATGATTTGTTCTCCTAAAAGGAGTAATACATTTATTATGAGCTGTGAATGATCTCCTGCACGTATTTTTTGGGGAAGAGCAGCCTGGAAGTTCTTCCTATTCAACTTCTCACCTAATGGATGTGTCAGTGACAATCACAGATCTGCCTGTGATTGTCATATCAATTAAACTGTGGCTGTTCTGCTCCGTGTAAGGTATTATTAGCTGTGCTGAGCGTCCAATCCACCCAAATCCAACAGCTAATCCACTTGTTTGAAGATCATTTGAATTCTGCCCGGTGTCAGAAGTGTATTTGTTGGTGTTTCTGTGTGTGTGCTCTGATTGTTTTGGTGTGGCATTCTCAAAGTGCAGGTGATGTGCAGAAGCATTAGTGACAGGGAAATCACGGGCAGTGTGCAGTTGTATTTTAAAATAAGTGCTCCCAAGTGTCAGTGGGTGGGAGAGCACAGGCTGCCTCGGGCTGTGCTGGGTGGGGTGACCCAGAGCAGTCCCTGTGTCACACGGAGCTGCTGAGCATCCCTGCATCCAGGTGTCTGCTCTGGGAGGATAAACCAGGACATTCCAGGAGGGACAGTTTCTACCTGCACTGCTCCTCGAGGGTTTTCTGCTCTTAAAAATGAAATTACAGCTGGAAGCATCTTGTTTCCACTTCATCACTGTGAAAGCATCATTCTGTTCTGCACCTCAGTGCGTTCTGTAGCCATCTGCAAAGGCTGATATTGGAATAATACACCGTTCTTATGAGCATTGAATGTGTTGTCTTTCCCTGTCCTTGGATACCTTGTTAGACACAGCTGTTAACACCTTTTATAACCCTATTAACCCTTTTACACCATTGTCTCTAGAGTGTGTGTCACTCTGTTGCTCAGAGGAGCTGTGACCATCTTTATACTTAGTTATTCACCTTCAGCTGCTACTTCAAAACTCTGGAGATCTGATTACCCCTCGGACTGGAGGCCAAAACAGGCCAAACTGTGTGTTTTGTTTGACTGTTTGAATTTCAGTGGGAAGCCACAGCACCCCAGTAAATAACCCTCCCACTGGGGAACCTCGACTCCACCACCAGCTTCTTGTCCTAACTTGCACCCCAGAAGCTTTATAAAAGGGGTCCTTTTCCCCAAACGATATGAAATGGACATTAAACCCCTGCTCAGCACAGATGCCCTTTCACAGAACTGACGTTTCTTGTGCAAGGAAAACCGTCCTGTGCAGCCAGAGGAGGGAAAACCGGAAATGAGTGGATGCCAAGAGCAGGGGTGGATAGGGAGCTATTCATCTGTCTGCCCACACAGCTTCCAGGGAACTTGGAGCCAAGACCTCCCTTGGCAGCAGCTGCTTGATTTTTATTTATTTATTTATTTTTAAATTCATTTAAATGATCATCTCCTGCACAGGACTCTTGCCTGAATTTCCTTGTTTCCAGACCTCTCCAGACTGGGCCCTTCCATCTGATGGGAGCGGGTTAAACCCGTGGGAATCCCTCACTCTGGGGGGGGATTTTGGCAGTGCTGGGATTGCTTTTCTAACAATGTGATGGTGCTGGAATTTTCCACGGGTGGGACAGCTCAGTCCTCAGGTGTGTTTGTTGAAAATCTGCCCAGCTGGGGTGGGAGGGGTTGGGAACACGCACTGGGATAACGGACAGGAGGTGATGGGTTGGGATATGTGGAGGCAGGGAATCCATGGATACCCTTCTCAGCCTCCTTGGGGTTCTGGGAAGGACCACTGCAGCATTTGGGATCCCCAGGTGGCTCCCAGGAGGATTGCAGATGTCTCTTGTGACAAAGGGAAACAGCTGATTTTATCCAATTTTCTCTGCTCAAGACACATTTCTGAGCAATTAGAGGATTGTGGTGTTGCTGGGAACAGCTTTCTCTGCTGTGTGCAGTCCCGGGGCAGGGAGCTGGGACAGCACAGTCCTGGAAGGAATTCCTTGCTTCCCAGGTATGGGGAAGGTGCAGAGCTTCCCTGGATGTCTGAGGTTTGCCAGGGAGAAATGTGGTGTTTATTTTCTTTCATAATAACCATATATCTGAGCACCATTAGTCCAGCATGCCAGAGGAACGGGGGGTTCTCACATTTTGGGTGTTGTCACTGTTGTCACCTCCCTGCCTCAGGCTTTGGGAAGCCCAGATTGGATTATTTCTGTGTGAAATACAAATCTCAGGTCATTTATACTAAACCTGTGTGTGTTTCCTCCTGTTAATAATTGTTGCTGAACAAAATGTTGTGAGTTCTTTGAACATCTGCTTGGAAGGAAACTCAGTGTTTGAGGGGGTGGAGTTCACAGGCTTGTAATTAGTGGCACTACTGTGACTGTGACTCTAATGAAGGTGCCACTTTAATACAAATTAAAACCCCTATTTCCTTGTTGTTCATCTTCAGTTGAAGCTTCCACAGCTCAGTGAAGGATTTGGCTGAAGCTTCTACCTTGTGCTGCCACAGAATGGACAAGAGAGCTGTTCATAATAAGGGTTTTCCTACAGAAACAATGTAGAAAATAAAGAAATTGGTATCCCTTCTTGGCCTGAAACACATTTGAGAAGTTTGAATGTTCCTTGTTTTCCTGGATTAGAAATTATGTTGTCTCTCCCTTTTTTTTGGTAGCTCTCAAGAGGTATTTAAAGAACAGAATGTCTATTAAATGCTTTGGTACATTAAATAACGTACATTAAATAACGTAAATTAATTATTGAATATGAAATGCTGTGGCAGGAAGAGGCTGGCACTGTAACAGGGCAGGAGCTGGTTTTGCAGCTGGTGGAGGGGCCAGGGCTGGGTGGTTTGTAGGATCAGAGATCAGGGGCAGTCAGCAGTGCCCATGGGGTGTTCCTACAATCAGCATTTTCCCTCCTCACTGGGTGTTTATTGCAGCCCGTTTTTCCCTTGCTATTTCGCTCTTTATCATCTGTTCCCTATTCAAAATAATTAAGGAATGAAACATATGATTTACTGCAATTATCTTGCACATTAGAAGGGGGGAAAATATCCTATTTGTCTGGTTTCTGGGGTGTTTCAGTTTGCAGAACTGATAAGCAGCAGCAATTTCCTGACACTTTCATTTTTCAAGTTGTTTCAAGAGAATCTGATGTGACACAGTGAACAAAAGACTAATCTAATTTATCTTTTTTTTTTTTATTATTGCTCTCATTCCTGTAATACTTCTGGTTGGCTTGATGCATATGTGAGTGATTTTTGTGGTGGCATTTCAATTTATGACTGCATATCAAGGCAGATAAGTGGGTCTCCCCCTTCCTTGTGAAGACAGATTTCAGAATAATATAGAAATATTGAAGTAAACCCCTCATTTCCTCTGGGGAAATACTCTTGGTATTTGTAGCCAAGTATTTCCTTAGAGCATGTGATCATTTTCAATAAACAGCATCTGAAGTTGCTTTAAAATATTCATATTAGTGCGTGCTGCTGATACACCGATTGATCTGTCTGGGGCAGGCAGAGGTGATTATAGAAAGCCAGGTGGAGTCTGAACTTAATGTTTATTTAGTGCTGCATAATTCCCATTATACCCAGGGAAAATGGACAGTTCAGAGACTGAAGGTTGGATTTATTCAGTGAAGGGGAAGGAGAAATGAGGGGTCTGGGTGTCTGATTTAGTAGCTGGTTCATGAGGTTCCAGTCAGGAGTTGAGACGTGCAGAAGGCAGGTTGGTGGTCGGCACTCCCCAGAGCTGGGGAGGACACAGAGATCATCACACAGGCTCTCTGTACCTGGATGATGTTTTATAAAGCTAAAGGAGCAGCTGCCAGCTGGGGTTCCACCGTGCCAGAGGTTCCTGCTAATCTGGTTTACACTGTTTCCATGTCCTTATCCATGGTCCTGTTCCACCCATGGGTTCATGCTCCATTCTGTTCTTTATCAGCCTGAGCCGAAGCTCAGCTGCCTCGGAAAGCTTTGTTTTCTTTCTTCTTCCCCTTTTTCAAGGGGTAAGGAATGAAATGTGTGGGGAAGGAAGCTGTGGCTGTGTCTGCAGACAGCAAACACCGTCCATGTGCTGCTGCTTTCCACGGACACACTTGGACACAGCCAGAGGAAGTAGCTGAGCCCTGAAAATAAAGACTGAGGGGTTCTTCCTAATCCTGTTTTACCTTGTGGCAAAATCTATTCCTGCATCTGTTGGTTTTTAGTAGTGCTGGCCCAGAGCCTGTGGAGCCTCTGTGTCTGTGTAAATGCCTGGTGAGTGTGGTGCAAGTAAATCTGATTTGTATTGAGGACCTGTCAGAAGTGCAGCGGGGTTCAGAGTTTGGGTGTTCATTTCCATAATCAGGGGGATGGCAGAGGGTGGAGATGTGCTGGGAAGCCGAGGGACAGGATGCTCTGTGGCACTGGGGATGTCTCCTGGTTTTGGTAATAATGGCAGGGATTTGTGTGACAGTGATCTCCAATATCCTGGCAGGACTGGTGCCCTATTGAACTTGTCACCAACTTAAAGGATATATTAAAATAACAAGTCAAGCTGAAGAGTCAGAGAAGAAGCACAAAGATGTTCAGTGTTTTGCTCAAGGCTGAGTGGCTGAGTTCAGAACTGAGTAATTCAGGCTACAAAAACATTCTGTTTTGAGCTGTTTTACCCTAGAAACAGATACTGTCTTCAGATACAGTTTGTTAGATAAGGTCCTTTCATGACTTGTCTCTCAGACTGCCTCTTGCTATGTGGAACTTGCCACTTATGAAACGATTCCATTTGGAAGATTAGTTTCTGTAGCTGCATATTGCTTTTCATTAAAATTTCATGGGGCTTTTATTTAACATGCACTGGAGCCTTGTTTATGTGGGACCTGTTAAAAGGGAAGTGGATTAGGCCGTTTAAGCCATGTATAATCCATTCCCTATGGATGTGGGGAGGACTCTTCTGTACCCAACTGGCTGCCCAAGCCATCCATTCATCCTGCTGAACGTCTGCAAGGAGCAGCAGTTCTGCATTTTCTGTCAAAATAAATTAGCAGTGGGTTAATCCCGTGATAACAAACATGTTCCAGATCTCTCTTCAGCTGAGTTCCAGTTTTGCTCCTCACTGAAAGCACAGTTTTGGGTCTGGAGTGATGCCAGTTCTTGTTTACAAGAGTTGGCTGCTTTTAACATGCAGATTCCTCCCTTGGTTTTGTGGATTGAGGGTGGGTGTTTATTGGTTCTGAGATTCAAATGTTTTCAGTGGTTTGTCCTCTGTGTTCAGTTCAGTCTCTAAGTTAACGCTTGGGTTTTGGCCCTCGCCCTTCCTAAGGGTTTGTTGTGCCTGTGACCTCCTGGCACTGAATTTGGTGAGAATTTGAGCAGTTCTGGGTTCATCCATTTGCAGGGCTGCATTAGGAGGGCAGCAGACTGTTATTTCATGGTTCAGGTGAGAAGGGATTCCACATACATCGAATTATGTTACAACACAAGGCAGTTTTCATCGGTCTGTACTAAGTAAAAACCCTTAAAATTCTTTGCTACCTCAGGCAGGGACTGGAGTCAGTTCCATAATATCCCCTTATATGAGAGCTGTTGATAATAAATACATTTAATGTGAATTGCCGATGAAAATGAAGCTTTTCATCACGATTTCCTCGCCGCCCTGAGGGGAAGGGATTTCTTCCTCGTGTCCAGTCTCAACCTGCTCAGTGTGCAGCCATTCCCCCTTGTCCTGTCACTCTTTGTTCCTGTAAAAAGTCCATTTTCCCTGTCTGCTAACAAACAAGCCCAGCACAAAGCGTTGGAGTGCCAGGTGCCATCTGAGCGCGTTCCTCTCCTTCGGGAAGGAGCACAGAGGATGTGCCCGTGGAACACAAGTCCAGCCACTCTGTTCCCACGTGATTTAATGACCAGTCACACCATGTGCTGATAAGTGTTCCATTTATAACACACAACAATGCAGGATGCTCTGGGAGGGTGTAATTAATGTGGGACTCAGTTTTAGCAAACTGCTGCCTCCATTTGGGAGCTCTTTAATTACAGACTCAGCACGTCGTGTCAGAGAACAGGGTAATTCATCTCTCATCAGAAATGTTCCCATTCCCACACAATTAGTCACTTTTAGGGAAAAAGAGGGAAAAAAACCCGTGAACTGTCAGGTGTGAATCCCCCTGGGAAGGGTGCAGTGGAGGCAGCCCGGGTTGCTGGGTTGGGCAGAAGGATGGGAAGCACTGAACCACAATCTCAGCTCTGGAAGCAGCACAACCCTTGTGCAGATTGTTGTTTTTTCCCCTCAATCTCTCCCATCAATTGGCTGTAAATGTACAGCCTTTAATGGTCTCTCCACTCACTCTGACGTGGCATTTTGCTGTAGGGTTTAAAATGATTTCTTCCATCTCCCTTCTGATGGCCCTGGCTTTGGACTGTTGGCATCTGAAAGGTTTTTCTCGAGGCTGTTTTGGTGGTTGTGGCTCCGTGGAGAACACGGCACCAACCCTGGGGAAATTCCAGCTGCTTCTTGGCTCAGGTTTTGGTCACATAACGACCCTCCTGGACCTTGTGAGTGAAGTGATGGGAAGCTCATGGTCAAGTGTGGAGAGAGAAGTCACTGAGGAGGATTTTTGGGAGCATTACCCAGTTTGCCACAGACATTCACAAGGAAGTTTCCATCGGGGTCTCTCCAAGGCAGGATCAGGAGTGCTGTTAAACCCTGTGTGAAATACCTGTTGGAAACAGGAGGAGACAATAATCAGCCTTGGAAGATGCTGCAGCAGTGCAGGATGCAACCATTGTCTTTGACCATTGTCAAATTCCCTGGCAGGAGAGTGTTATTTTTAGTCACATTAATCCATATCGCTGGTGCTGGTGTGATCTGCAGTGATAATAAGGACAGAATAACTTCTGCTCTGGCCTTTTATTCTGCTGCTCCCGAGTTCCTGTGACTTCAAAGGTGTAACAGGGCCCTTTGGAGGAGCTCTTGCTACTGAAATAGTGCAAATAAAATGGTTACTCGTGTGTGCTAATAGGTTAATTGTCAGTTCTATCTCTTCTTGATTTTCAGCTTCTTTATTCTCTGAAAGGTGATAAAATAAGGCCAGAAAAAAGAAAAAAAATCCAGAGGCATTTTCCTTTCTAAACCTCCTTTCTCTGGGCTTCTGAAACGTATTTATGCACAGGGCTCCCTCCTAACAAAGGGCTCTTTGAGGGTCCTGTGGTCGTCTAACATTCCCTCCTTTCACATGAAATTAAGGGCTGTGATTTACTGCAGTGACCTGAGTGCCTGAGTGCTCTCATTTACAGCCAGCCTGGCTTTTTTTTTTTTGTCTTTTTTTTTTTTTTTTTTTGAGGGGGAGAATGTTTTTTGTGCCTCTTCTGGGTGCTTTAGTTATGCAAACGTACTGCTGGGTATGTTGGGGGTTTTTTTTCTCCCCCCCCAGATGCTGAAGTCTTTTTACTTTTCCTCGAGTGAAGAAAGGGCACAGATTTATCTTTTTTAATTAGCTGTTACACAGATTTATTTTAGATTTTCTCAGGGCCAGCTGCTGGTGGAGGGTCCTTGTCTGTTTGCTGTAATTTTGGGCATTTATGGTGGATTTCAATAGAACATGGTCAGGTTTTTCCTTTGCAGCTAGAGATTTTTTTATGAAATAACAGATTTTGTTTAGGGTGCTGTTTCATAGGGAATGTTGTTTAAATTAAGGGGCCTTTGCTATTTTTTTTTCTCATTGAGCTGAAAAAAAAAGCCCCCAAACCCCCATTATTTTGTCATGAGGACACCGGTTCACCACAGCAGAAACCCTGCAATGCAGATGGTGCCCAAAAGCACCAGGAATAGCACAAGAGTTGGCTTAGTTTGTAAGGCTGGTAACTAAAACACATTGGATCCTGGGGGATTTCTTGCAGAAAAACCATATTATAGGTGGATTTGGCAGGAATTTTGTAGCACATCACACAGGATGGGGCTTCTTCCACTGCCATCCCTCCCTCTGCTGCCACCTCCTCCTCTCACAGTGTTTCTCCCAACATTGTTGCTCCCGTGGAAAGCCCAGGAATTTTTTTTCACTTGGAATGTGGTACCAGATGTTACCTAAGGGGGGTTAGGGCTGCACAGCCTTCCCTGCCCCCCGGGGGTTTCCCTCTTGGGAGCATTTCAGGTTTGAAGCACAAGTTGGGCTGAACTGGGATCTCTCAGTGGTCACCCCATGAACTACAGCACTGTCACCAGTTACCCATATTCAGGGTGAACTCTGCTGCAAATGTGCCCCAGGAGGGTTTCCTAAGCACTGGTGGTGACAGGACAAGGGTTTAAATCACACATTTCTCCCTGCTATGGTCTCTGGATCTCCTGGAGTTTCCTTTTCCCTCTTTTTTTCCTTTCCTTCTGGATGATCTGCCTTTTTCCTACCGGGTTATGTGTGGTGGGGGAGTCTCCAGTGAGGATGTAACAGAGGATTCCAGTCAGTCCTGATTGAACTGGTGACTGTGAGCAATTCCATGGGTGCCTCTCCTGGGAGCTGTTTGATTGCAGCAAGTGTGTAAATTCATCTTAGTAAAGGGACTTGCACAGTAAAAAAAGTGCTCCCTGGAAAAAAAAAAGGCCAAAACTGGAGTGGGGAAGAAGCACTGGATTCCTTTTCTTTCCTTTAATCATGACCAAGATTATATTGGGTCCAGCCCCCAGCCTTGAGTGTGACATTTATTTTTACTGGTATTTTCTCCTGCCTTTAGCTCGATTAGCTTTAAAATAGAGGATGAAGAGGCAGAGCTTTCTGCAGAACACGGTGTGGTGGGGCAGGGCAGAGGGGCTGACTGCAAATGTCTCTCTGGCTGGTTGCTGTTTATTATTCTTGGCATACAGTGTCAGCTGAAAAGCACTGGAACTGCCCTTGGCAGTGCAGATCTTTTGCTTAGTGGTCTGTGGTGCTGCCTTTGTTTTAAGAAGTTTTTGCACTCGTCTTCAGTGAGATGCTCCCCTCAATGTGGCACTGCAGTTTCATTGCTCTGTCATCTTCTGTCTCCTTTTCTTCCTCTTATTTTTATCTGTCCTTGTCTGTCTTGTCCTTCACTTCACCAGAAACAAAACACCCTTTGTGGCTGTAAACTCAGCGTGCCAAATAGTTTGAATAACTGTAGCACTCCAAGAGTGAATGTAAAACATAAAAGCGCCAGTAAATTCCTTTCAATGCCATCCTATAACAACAAGAATTCCCATTTTAATAACTGGGGCAGTGCAATGGTTGACCCCGTTGTTTGATGCAACCATTAACTTGCTTGGCTTGGTTCAAAGTCTACTTACATTCCGTGTTTAACTCTGCAGCCGGTAATTTAGTGTTAATGATGCTGCATTCATTAACATCCCAATGAGGCCGCTTTTCTTTTCCATGCTTTTCTTCCCGGGGCAGATTATTCAGTTACCTGAATCTCTGGTTTAATACAGGCTGGCACTGAGCTGTTTTATTGCCTTTGTTGTGCCCCGAGAAGGGAAGGACGCTGAAAGCAAACGGGTTGGTCATTTCTGTGGCTGCAGTTTGTGTTGTCACACAGGTGAATAAATCACTTGATCTCCGAATATTAAGAATACTGGGTAGTGTAGAGGATTCCATGAAGATTTTGTGTCGTTATTGCCAGCTGTATTTCCTGTTGTGAGCTCCTAAATTGTGATTTTTTTCCTTGGTGAGAATTCCCTCCCCTCCCTTCTCTCGTTCATACACTGGTTTGCTTATTTTAAGGTTATTAAGGGTTTTTAGGGTTTTTGCTGTGCGATCGTTTTCAGCACTGGAGAGTTATTAAATTGCCCTGCACTACCTTTTCTCCTTAGAGAGGAAAGAGCACAGATCACCCATGGGAGAAAGGAACAAAGATAAATGATTTGGCAGATGTTTCAAAGAAAGGCTGGATTCCATAAGCAGTTTTAATGTGGGGGCTCACGGCACTTGTAGATCACGGTGGTGAAAACAAGGCAGCCCAGCTCTCCTAGCAGAGCTCTGCTGACTGTCAGACACAACTGCTCTGCCTGCTCCGTGTTCCTGAGTCCCTGCAGGTCATTTCCAGGGGCTCTGTTTTGTACCTGGAGTGGTGTCAGGGTGGGGGGAGCAGCGTGAGCTCTGAGGGCACAGCTTAGGAATCTGCATGTGGAAAACGTGCTGCACACCCAGATAGGAGAGTGTGGCCTGTCCTGAGGATCCCAGTGTGTTCCGTTGTGAGGAACTGGGATGCTGCTGGTGGGGCTGAGCTGTGTCTCCCCAGACACCAGCTGGCTGGGCTGGCAGAGCTGCGGGAGGCAAATGGGATCAGGTAGTGTCTGTCTCCTCCTCCCCGCGCTCCCCGGAGCCTGTGGAGATGGCTGGATGGCAGCCCGAGCTGGCAGCTCTTTGGGGAGCCCAGATGAGTGTGTGGAGCACCAAAGCAGAGAGACAAGAGTGGCAGGACACAAGGAATGGCTTCCCACTGCCAGGGGGCAGGGTTGGATGGGATATTGGGAAGGAATTGCTGGCTGGGAGGGTGGTGAAGCCCTGGCACAGGTTGCCCAGAGAAGCTGTGGCTGCCCCATCCCTGGAAGTGTCCAAGGCCAGCTGGAGCAAGCTGGGCTGGTGGAAGGTGTCCCTGCCCTTCCAACCCAAACCATTCCACGATTTCACGGTTCTCACCCTCCCAAGATCCCATCTAACCCTGTCCTCTGGCAGTGTGAACCCATCCCCTCTTGTCCTGTCCCTCCAGGCCCTTGTCCCAACTCCCTCTCCATCAGGCATTCGTGGGAGGTTTGGTTCCCAGCACCTTGTTAGTGCCCAGGACAGCAAAGAACCAACCACAGAAAGCTTTAAACCTTTCCTTTTCCCTTCCTGTTTTGCCCAAATAAGCAGTGTCTGGGAAGTTTTCACTTGCCAGTGACTTTGCTGGTTGTTGCCTCGTGTCCTGACGCCCCACAGTGAATTTCTGTTCTGCAGGGTGATGTGAAGCAGGGCACGATTTGAGAGGTGCAATCTGGTTTTTGAAGGCCCCAGGAATCTGTACTGCTGGTATCACATCTGCTGCTTCCTCAGCTCAGGCCTTGTGTTCTGCCTTAGGGCACATTTGGAATGCTTTCCCTGTGGGCACAGGAGAGAAAAAGCTTCAAACCCAAAAATATCTCTTGGTAATGATGAGTTAGAGACCGAGTTGTGGTTTTTTAGAAGAACTGGGATAGTTTTCTTCTCAGGAAATTAAAAGGCGTTTTGCTGGTTTGTGGGGTGGTACAAAGAAATGCTTAAACTCTCTGAATGGGGCCTGGAGAGTGGATAAAGGGCCTCATCTACATTTCTGATCACAAAATTTGACAGGCAGATACAGAAGTGAGGGTAGTGCTGTACTCCATCTGGGTTGGGTTGGGTTGGTTTTCCAACCCTCCCTTTTTTCCCCTCATGTTGCAAATGTAAAACCTGATTGCAGTGTTTAACAGAAAGCTGCTCTGGCATTATTGGAGCCATCATGCCCAAAATAAGGCCATGATGAGAGATGAAGTGCCCCACTGCTGGTGAAAATCACTGTGGCTTTACCTCCTGCTTTGGAAACTTCTGGTTTGGATATAAACTTTGTATTGGATTGACCCAAGCAGAACAGAAGCAATTTAGGATTAGTGGCCATGTTTTTCTTTCCTATCAAATGGCTCTTGGATAAGAAATGTTTATTATTTTACCTCTCTGGTCTGCATTGTGTCCCTGCCTCTTGCAGACTGTACAAGCTGCTTTCTCCTCCTGGGGAGGGGAGGGTCATCTGGCACCCGCTGCTGGAATTCCATTGTGGAATACAGAAATACATTGTGGCTCAAAATAAACCCACCAGTGGCTCTTGACACTGGGGGAGAAGCTTTCCAGCCCCACTATGGTCTTCATTCCAGCAAGGCAAGCAGTTGTTAGTGGCAGGAAAAAATGTATTCCAGAGATTTCTGCTGCTATTTGTGCAGTTTCAGGGCTGTGCAGCTGTGGAGGGGAACTCGATCATCCATCCCCTGGTCAGGGGGCCCATCTGCTTCTCATAAAACAGGGAAAGTCTGGAGAAGTGGCAGCAGGAGCCACTGTGGAGGGAGGGCTGGGAGCAGAGTCCCAGTTGTCTGCTGCCTCCTTCCCCTCCCTCCCTGCCTTTCTGCACCTTCGTGGAATAACAGAACACCCCGAGCTGGGAGGGACCCACAAGGACATCCCAGCCCAGCTCCTGGCCCTGCACAGGACACCCCAAACCCCCTCCAGTGCCTGAGAGCGCTGTCCAGGCAGCCAGAGGGGTCTGAGGAGGGGTCAGAGGGATGGTGGTCGACCTTTTCCCTTTCTTCATCCTCCTGAACGCCCGGAATGCTGCCTGGAAAAGGAGCTGCAGGAAGGCACAGGGCACAGCTTTGGGTCTGCTGGGCTTCTGCCTCAGCAGTGCCCAGGTAATTAATTGCTGATTGCAGCCTCAGAACCCAATTACTTCTGCACATGAAATCCAGATTAGGCACAATTAATGATGTTGTGGCTGGAACTAAGCCATTCCTGGCAGATCCTGCCTTCCCCCCTTAGATCCCCTAAAGGAGAAGACAAGCAGAGTGGGCCTTTCTGACCTTAAAATATATGAGTTTAGGAGGGGAAAAACCCATCTACATGTAATCCTTTCATGTGTAATTCAGGAAATTGGCCCTGGTTTTCATGGGCACCTACAAAGGATTATTTCATGTCCTTGGTGGGCAAGGGATGAGGGGAGAATGTCTGAATGGATGTTTTCCTTTTTTTTTTTTTTTTCCCCATAAGGAATATAACTTCTCCATTTTTATGGCCACTGAAAAATGTCAAGGACATTGCTCATCCTGTCAAGACTTTTTTCCTACACCCTAGATCTGCTCTTTGTCCTTTCTGGCCTCCCTTGCCCCAATTTTCTCCAGTATGTTGTTTATTTTAAAACAAATAAATAATTGCACTTACCTTTTACTAAGGTAAATAAACTAAGGTAAATAAACTAAGTAGGGGTTTTTTTTCTCTTCATTTCTCCTTCGAAAGAAAATGTTCAAATAATTTCCTTGGTCCCTGCTAAAATAATTCCTTTGGTTCCTGCTGAAATAATTCCCAGTGCCCACAATGAGCTGTGCTGCTCTGCCAAAGGGGGAGGGTGCAAGGCTGTAGTTAACCTGCCTTTACAGCCCAAGTGTTCTCAGTTATTCCTGCACTATTTATTTGCTTGGTTAGTAAACTGAGAAGCCCCAATATGTGTGAGTTGAGATTTTGGACCTTCCTGTGGTGCAGTTATTTATTCCTCTCCTCTCCCATGACTTGCTTTGCTGGATGAATCATTGCTCTGCCTCCATAGGGCAGGGGTTTTATAGCCAGGTTTTCTCAGGGAAAAGGTGATGAACTGTGGGTTTTGTTTTTGTTGGGTTTTTTTTGGGGGGGAGTGGATGAGAAAAGGACCCTGCAAATAACTAAGGGACTGCAGATATTGAGGAACATACCTTATTTAATTTATTGGAAATTTATTATTTAATGGAAATTGTTGGAAATGGGGCTCTCAAGTTTTATAGATGCTCTTAATCACATCCAGAACCTTCTACCAACGCTGGTCTTCCTGCTGCCTGTCCACGTGGATTGTTGGGAGCCTGACTGCATTTTGCAGTGTTATGTTGTCCCAACATAAGTTTTGTACTCTCCAAGTTCCCTTTTTAAGCCTGAAATGAGTGCAAGGATCAGCTGGGTGGAGTCTGCCCTGTGACAGTGTTTTGTCCTGTTGCTGGTGATTATTTGCATAGCTGTGGGTCTGGGTGAGGTTGGGAAATGTGGTGCTGGGACTGGGGCTGGAACAACAAATCCTGGCTCTCCATGGTGGAGATGAAAGGCAGGATGTTGGATCTGGGAGAATCAGACACCAGCACATCTCACTGGTCCCTGGGGACTTCTTACAGTAAAGAGCAATTAATAATAGTAACAATGATTCCACGAGGGTTTTTAGTGGCACAGGAGCTTTTGCTATTTTTAATCGTGGCAATGCAGTGACACTTGGCTTTATTCCTTCAGCAGAGCCTCCACATTGATCACTTTGTGTGTGTCTGCTTTTTTTTTTTCCACTTTGAGGACATTTTCATTGCTCTTGTACTCTCAGAGGACATCTGTCTTACTCCTTGTGCGTTTTCTGCTCTGCTGCTGTGTGTTCTGTGACAGTGGTGGGGTTCTGCTGCTGTTGTTTCACGCCCTGGAGAGCAGGAGGGAGCGTGGAAGGAAAGGAATTGAGAGGAATCCTCGGGTGGCCCAAAGGTCTTTGCCCTCACAGATCACTGAGCTCTCTCCTTCCCCTCCTGCTGCCTTCCAGTGTGGAGTTCCTGCACTACAGTTGCAATGCAGGCGTTGTAAAGAGCAGCAAAATGAGGAGTAAACCTGATTCCATGAGCCCTGAGAGCTGCTGTGTGCAAGGGGGGGTGAAGCAGAAAATAGCTGTGTTAAGAGGAACTTTTTCATTGACTGTTGTGGCTTTAAGGCTTAAATAGATCCTCGGGTGTCAGAGGAGAATTGGAGTGTTCTTGCATTGCCCAGAGTTGTTAACACTGGTCAAATGAGGGATAAAATGAACACCTTTCTGATCAAGAAAAGGAGATGCATCTGTGTTCTGTAATCATCTCTGTGTTTGTGCACTTGTAGATCTCTTAGCAAAAGTTGTCAGAGAATCTCCTGAGTTGGAAGGGACCCATCAGGACCCTCCAAGTGCAGCTCCTGGCCCTGCCCAGGACCCCCCAGCAATCCCACCCTGTGCCTGAGGGTGTTGTTCAGGACAGAATTAAGGAAATTCATATATACAGGGGAGCTTTAGGAGACAGATAAATCCTCAGGCTTCACAGAACGTTCCCAGCCATTAGTAAACAGGGGTCAGGTGGAGTCTGTCCCTGGATATACGTTATCCTGGGGATTAACCCTGCCTGCTTCTGCTTCCAGAGCTGCTCCTGACTGTTGCTGGAAAGCAGGGGTTGGACCTGGCTCACGGTGTTGTGGCAGAGCACAGGGGCCACAGTGCCAGAGCAGAGTCCTGGGTGGGAAATGCTCTTCACATGGTAAACAAAACAGCCCCTCCCCTAAAGAGCTTAACTCCAGTTCCAGGCTGGGTAATCCCTCCTGACAGTTCCTATTTAGGGAGCACATCTCAATAAAAAGGTCTGATATTTGAGAGTGCAGAGCAGGAATCAAAAGTCCCTGGGCAGGAGGTGCTCAGTGCTCTGTCCTGGGCCACGCTGGACACCTAAATAAGGATCTGGGGGTTGAGATTTCTCATGGAGCCCGAAGGAGGAAAGCTTATTAAGAGTAACCCTGCCTTTGACTCTTAATTTGGGCCCAGATATTCTGAAAATCGTGATTACCACTCTAGTGTATTAGCTCATTACATTTAATTATAGTACCACTAATGTCAAGCTCTTGCCATCAGACTGGGCAGCAATTAGAGCACAACTGGATTTTCCCCAGTTACCAAAAGTTAACTCTGCATGTGAGACACAGCTCTTTTTAAAAGCAAATGTTGTATCTCATAAAAGCTTGAGAGTGACTTCTCATTGTCTCTATTCAGGTGGATTCATCAGCCAGTAAATAAAAATACAGGCTGATGTCATTCAGAACAGCATGGATCTCTCACTTTACTGCAGTAATCAAGTCAGACTGGGTTCTGCTGGTTTTATTACACTGAGCAGATAAAGTTTAGGGAGACACAGCCATTCCTTGGTCAAAGTCAGTGAAGGAGGAGGGTAAACAAGTGACATTGCTATGGAAACAAATGCAGCATCCTAGCAAAGACTTGGAGTGTGCAGGAGATAGCAGAGCCTGGTTCAGAGAGAAGGGGCTGCTGTTGTGTGGAGTGAGCAGGACCTGTGACAGGCACTGACCTTCACAGGCCAGAGTGATCTGATGCTTCCCTCCCGAGAGGAGAAGTCCTGGAAGAGGCAGAGTGAGGCAGAAAGGGAGGAGAGAGGAGTGATGGATTAGTGTGTGGGGCTTGACCAGGCTGGTTTTGCTTCCCTGGGATTAGAGATTTGTTGCTGACATTTTGATCATTAACTTTGGTGGGGTTGCAGTGGTTTTAGCACAGATGAGGAAGCCTGGCTGGGTTTAATGCGGGGCTGCTCTCGGTCATCTCGGTGATGAGCTGTGCCTTGGGCTGTGCTCTCCCAGTTTACAGCCTTCTCCTGCTCTTTCCTTTCCCTTCCAAGCTGCTGCAGTGGACAGTTCCTTTTTTAGGGGTGCTTTTCTGTGTGCAGGATGAATTAGAGATGCTGAACACGTGCCACTGCTCGGAGTTCAGTCACTGTGACACCCAGAGAGCCCCGTGCACTGAGGGGATGTAAATCAGAGCATGAATGAAGGTAACCAGCTCTTACATTTGTGCCTGGCGTGCTCAGATCTGTGCAGAGCAGTTGCACAGCGGGGTCAGAAGGTGAATCTGTGTGTGTGACTTCTTTATTTGGGTTTTTTAGAGACCTGTCACAGGAGCAGTGTCACATGAAGCACCCAGCAACAGCAGCAGGGCTCCAGTTCCCTGCTATTCTAGTTTTTCCCTATATCCTGTGTTTTACTGCACAGGGAGAGGTGTGAAAATCCAGCTGTGCTTAGAGGGCACTGGAGGTTTTCTCTTGGTGCTTACATGGAGTAAGTCATTGCAAGGAGTGACCAAGAGGGTTTGCTCCTGAACTCTGACAGTTCTCTTAATTTTGGAAGCACAAATGCTCAGCTAAAACGTCCTTTGTCTGACTTGCATAACTTATGAGTTGCAGAGATTGAGTTTCTCTGGGTTTCCAGGAGACTTCCCCAAGGACAGCAGATGAAGCATTTTCCTGCCTTGTGGCAATTTGGTGCCTGTTTATCCTGCCAGTCACAGCTGATGCTGTGAGGCCTTTGGATACACTGGGTCTGGATGGGTTCAGGTTCCCTTTGTTTCTTCCCTGGGATCACCCCTTTCTGGGCTCTCTGGCTGTAAATGATGTCTAGATTTGAGTTTGTGTAAACTGTTCCTCCTCTCTACGTTGCAGTGCCTGAATGAGGAGGGCACTGATTTACTGCCTGTAACCTGACATTAGTCTGACACCCAGAGAGTTAAAACAGTGGTGCAGCAGCAGAGAGGAGGCAGCAAACAAGCTCGTTTCACTCTTGCCTGAAGGGATTTTTTGTTCCTGTGCTTGTTGAGCAAATAGGGCACTGTATTAGCATGTTATTCTTCCCAGTCTTTGGGCTTCTGTTTGCATTCTATTAATGCTTTAGTTTTTATTCAATGGGAAGCTGCATTAATGATGCTGATGGTCCTAATGACGTGCTGAAATTCTGGAGGTTCCATCAGTGTGGTGGTTGCAAAAGGTCTTCCAGTTAATGTCCTGCTCTAAATGTTATCACAGCCTACCCACAAATTACAGTGGTATTTCCAGAGGCACTGATGTGTTCAGGGAGTTCACCAAATTCCCAGAAACATCCAGTAGTCACCCTTGTGCCAGTGCTTTGTCCATGAGTGGCTGAGGTGGTATCGTTCACCATCATTGAAGGCTTGTACAAAAATTATAAGAATTATAAATACTGATGTGTTTTCTTGTTCTTTTGCTTCCTTATGCCTTCTGCTCTTCCCATGTGATTTTATGCAGTGAAAGAACCTTCCCATGTTTTTAATGTTATTTAATTTTTTAATTAAATTTCTATTTCATCTAATATAGCAAGGAAAAATGTGACTGTTCAATCTTGGAATATGAAGCTGTAAGGCAATGTTGATAATCCCTGTTCATTATCAGTCTAAGTCCATGAATTTCAGCTCTTCCCAAACTCTACAGTGATATTCAGCTATCACAGGATTCTCAGGTCCCTCTAGGTATGAAAGATTAATGGACACATTAAATGAACTATTGATTCCTGGCACTTTGCACTTGGCAGATGATGGCTCCAGATATGAATTTAAACTCTCACAATATGTAGTGCTCCCTCTGAAGTGTTTGTGAGCCACAGCTCAGGACAGGCTCTGAGTGCAGGGGGAATATTTAAGGGCTTCTCTTACAACAGAAAGGTTTATTTTCCTCCTGAGATGTTCCCACGTGAATTAGCAAAGGGAGAAACTATTGTAAAATATGGAATGAATGAGCCAGAGCTGGAATGTGTCTTCCTGGAGCCAGTGAAGGTAACTGCAGCTTTGTGGATGCTACACTGAAGTTAATGATTTCTGTGAAGTAAAAACTAAATTCGAGCTTTTCAGCCAGTTCAGCTTTAACCGTTGCTAAAAATCTGTCCCCAAAACGACATCACCAGGGTGGGGGGAGAGTTATTTTCAACACTTCAGATCAAAGCTCGTGCTGAGGATGAGATGCTAAGGCTGAGTGACAGACTGTAGGGGAATGGGCCTTGCAGGGTGGAGGGAACGACAGGGACCTTCCAGGAGCCTCGGAGTTCTGTCCCCCCCAATGCGGTGTGTGTGCTGCTCACAGGCTGCCAAGAGGAACTGGCTGCAGCAAGATTAGTCTTGAATCATGAGCTTTAGCAAATCCTGTTTTTCTCATCTTCTCCGGGTTCTTAATGCAGTGTCACTCACCCAAATTTCTTTTTTGGCAGAATGTCGCAGCTTCCATAGTTTTTAATTAAAATTGTCCATACTCTGATTTAACGGCTCCATAAAGCATCTTGGCTTATGCTGCCTCAGGTAAATGAAAATATTTGCTGTGGCAAATAGGACTATTAGTTTTATGATCCGTGGCAACAAAAAGCTTCTGTCAGGAACGCAGTCAGAAGAGGCATAAAACTGTGTTCTGTAAAACCACTGATACCTCTGACAAGCTCTGCTTTGGTTCCTAAGTCTCTGTAGGAAAAGGTGTTAATAGTATGTAAATAACTGCAGGCATTCTCGGGATGGGTTCTGATAGAGGAGGGAGTGTTCAGGAGCAGGGTGGGTGAGGAGCATCCTCTCACATCCAGGTCACCCCGGGCTGTGCTGGGGTGGTTTTATTTGCAGCTGCTTCTCCTCGAAACGGAGCTCTGGCCACGTCTCTCTCTTTGTGTTGTGCTGTGCTGAGCTGCTGTTTGCTGCCTCCCCGAGCCCTTACGATCTGATATTCCCCAAAGGTACCAGCCATCCCCTCCTCCAATTCCTGGCAGATTTAGGGAGTGGTTCCCATGGCGACGGGGGAGGAATTGGATCTGCAGCCCAGCTGGGATCAATCCCAGCTGCCTCCTCCTCCTCCTGAGCAGTCAGCGTATTTTTAATAAAGTGACCGTGTACAGGAGGCATGTCTTTGTCTTGTTAAGCCTTTGTTGTGTATTAAATCCTGAGGGCTTTCACCATAATCTGCTGCGCTCACAAGCTTTACAAATCCTGCCCTTGCTCAGAGAGCTCTGGGCATTGGACCCAGCAGATATTTCTTTCCCGATGATTTTTGTTTCTGCAGTTTAGTTTAATCGCAGAACTGTTGCTAGAAATGAATGAAAATAAAGGTACAGTCTTTACCAAGGGAATACAGGGGATACACACAGCTGATTTCATCCCTGTTGTGCTTTATTTGCCAAAAGGTGCTGCATTTTCCTGCAGGTTGGGTGTTAACGGGGCTCCAAAGGTGAGCAGGGAGCTGAAGTGCTCTTGGCAGAGGTGACTGGTGGGGAAGGGTCTGACATGACCCCTCGTGCTGCGGTGGGATGTGACCACTCCTGCTGCGGATTTAGAGCCTTATGCAGTTCCAAGGCTCAGTCGGGACCTTTTGAGGTGATGGGAGCTGTGAAGCCCTGATGGCTGTATGGGCAGGGAAGGACGTGGGGGGATGAACTCTCATTATGGTAGATTTGCATTACTGCAGATTTGTCTTGAGTGCATTTAGTGTTCCAAGACATTCCCTTGGCATGGGCACGGGCAGATATTCCAGACTGGGGGTGTGGCTGCAGCTCACCCTTTGAATTTGGGCAGACACAGAGCCAATACCCAGCAATTATCACCCTTCCCTGTGCTGCAAGTGGCCCGTTATTTACTCCCCAGGTAAACCTGCTGCCTTAGGCTCAGTCTCAGCCCAGCAGGGCACAGCCTCCCTGCCTATTACCAAAATCATGGCTTAATTTGAGCCCGTTTCTTTTGTTGAAATGCAAAACTAATTATATTTAACTACAGATGAACAGGAAGTTGCATTAGCAATTTTTTTTTTTTCAAATCAATGGGGAATTATTCAGCATTATTTGGGGGCTGGGGAACTTTGTAACCAGATAAAAGATATGGGGGAGGGCACAGCTATAAAAAGTGTTATTGTGTGATTATGAAGAGGCCTTTTAATGCAGTTATTATGTGATGCTAAAAAGGCCTTTATTGCTTGAAGTTGGAAGCAGAATACAAATGGGCTCCCAGTGTCTATTAAATGAAGAGTGGAAAAAATACTCTCCGTTTGCCTGAACTGCAGAGCAAAAATACCGATTAAACAGCGATTAAAGCCCGTGGCAGGGCTGGGTTTGTTGGTTTGGTTGTACACTGAGCAGTAAAGTTTAGCGAGCAGGGAGCAATTGTTTGTGTAATTGCAGGCACAGCTCGTTGTTCTCGTGGACCTGTTTGTCCAGGTTGTGGTAGGAAGGGCTGGTTGAGACAATTAGGGCTGGATTGTCCCTGCTGTCAGGTGAGCAGGGATGAGCCTGGTGTGGGTCACTCAGAGGGACATTTCTCCTCGGATTGTAGCTGCTTTCCACAGGTTACCTTCAGTGCCCCTGGCTGGAGCTGCTGGGCTCACAGCTGGGCTCCTTTGTGCCCAATTCCATCTCCAGGGATCTGGCTGTTTGTAGGACAAAGCCTTACCACTGTTGGCAAACACTGTGAGAACAAACCCCAGGGCTGGAGCAGCCCCACAGCCTGCCCAGTCCCCTGCCATGACCCACCAGCATCAGAAGACACAAAAAGCCAGGTAGAATTTTGCTCCTCAGCACGTCTGGCAGAGTGGAAGTGTTGAGAGTTTCTGGAGTGTGTTTTGTGCCTTTAATAAGTACCCTTGGTGTGTTTCTGCATAGATGAGCACTGGGAATTTCCTCTCCCAATGGAAACTGGAGTAAAATAGCACTTGAAACAGCAGTGAGGTTTTTATCTACCTTGGGGAACTTGAGCATCTTGTTCCTGGATTAAATTAAAGAAGCTCAAGTGTGGTGTGAAGTAGGTTTGTTAACAGTGGCTCTCTGGTTCCTGCTGCTCACCAGGTCACAGTTTCTGTCTCTTGGCAGTTTCTGGGTTTGGAAAGTGCCTGTCTGGAGTCAATAATAACATCAGGAGGTTTCCCCTGTGCCTCCCTCCCGTCAGGGTTGAAGGGGCTGTGCTGGCGTACGGGAGGGTTGGTGGTGAAGGAATTGCTGCCCCTCTGCACAGCCTTTGCAGAAATGCTATTTCTTAGGCCAGTAATGATGAGATTTAATGGTAACTTTGCCGCTGGTGGAGCAGAGGGAGCACTGACTGAGTGAGGCATAACCAGGGATGTCCTTCCTTTGCTCCTTTCCAAGACTCCAAAGAGTTTTCCCTTCCTGTGTCCCAGGGGTGGTTTCTAGGTTTCATTCTCTTGAAAATCTGAAATGCACAGAAGGAGCTGAACCCTTGGAAAAAAAATAAGTGAAAGTGTTGAGAGCTGAATGTTGCCTGGCCCTTTTGGCTGTAATTACAGTAAGATATTCCCAGGTTTTGTGGTTTCCTCCTGTTCTTTGCATCTGCTGTGGCACAGACATGCATAAAGAAAGATGTGAGGTAGAGCCCAGATGCTGGATTTGGGGGTGATGAAAAGTTCAGTGCTTTACACAGAGTCTTTTTTTCTCCTTTCTAGCTGTAACAGAAAGCACCTGAGAAAGGAATGAAAGGCATTAGTAACCCCAGCCTGTGCCACTGCCTTCCCAGCAGGCAGCAACTCTCACAAGTGCAGGAGAGGGCCAGTGGTGTATTTATATAGTGTAGTGTGGCAAAAAAAAAGAAGGGGGGGTATGAATTTCTATTAGATCTCAATTAGCTCAAAGCCATTTTACCAGCACCCCATGGTTTGATAGCAGTGCTTGCCTGAGGAGAAGGCAACTGATGGCTGCTCTGAAAGCCCTTCCTTGGGCTGCTCTGGCAGTTCTGGGGGAGAATTCAATCACAGCTTCATTGTGTTCCAGCTGCAGGGCTCAGAAGGGTGTCTTGGACAGGCCAGGAGGGGCTGGAATGAGCCCTTTGCTGTTCCTCAAGGCATCCAGGGGTACCTGCATGTCCCCCCTGTGGAGGGCTCTGGGCTGGGCAGGACGAGTGTGGCCAGAACGGAGCACACAGCGCTCCCACCTCTGCTCTCAGCTGAGTCTTGGCTGGGTTGTTTCTGTTCACTGCTGTGCCCCAGCCTTTTGGGCTGCAACACCAGCATTTCCCAGCACAGCCTGCTGAAATGCAGGGAGAGCAAAGCCAGAAAGGTGGCCTGGACCTTGCCCTGGGACTGTCCTTCGTGGGGCTCCATCAGCTCCCGTTAATTGCTTCCAGTGTCCTTGTGAGGAGAAGTGCTGTGTCAGAATGGCTCTTGGCTGCAGGAATGTGCTCAGACCATCCTGATGCTTCTGTCCTTTTTCAGTGAGGGCAGGCAGTGCTCCTTCAGCTGTGTGGAGCTGCAGCCTTAATGCCTCACCCCCCCATCCATATGTTTCCCAAGTACTTTAAGGAATGTTGCTGTTGGCACATACAGTCAAATTTTAATTTCTCAAGCAGTGCATGTTCCTTGAAAACCCAGGTGTGGTTGGCAGCTAAAATAACACCTCTGTGGTCTGGAGGTAAAATGAGCTGCTCTGGGAGAGGGGTTTTCATGCACTACAGCGTGAAAACACTGCGAGGGGGTTTTTGAAAGAAAACCTATTCATTTTGGCGTCCTCAAATTCAACTTGACCTGGGCTTGTTAGGCCACAGATCTGCTGTGGAATTAAGCTATAGCTGGAGGAAAGCCAGAATCCAATTACATTTTCTGCCTAATGGGTCATAATTTATGCAATGAAGAAGGCAGGGATGTTGCTGGGGGAAAAGGGCACTGGGCGTGCGTGGATCTGCACTGGGCAGGGCTGGGTGTAAATGGACATGGGAATGGGGACCTGTGCTGTCCTTTCTCACTTGTTTGGTACAAGTGTAATTCAGGTTAGAAAATGAGTGTTATACTTGGTGAATTCTACTGGGTGAAAAAAGGAGCTGTGGGGGTTGCAAAGCTTTTTTGCTGAGGATCACTCCTGCTGGTTAACCACCCCCTGTGTGCTCTTCTCTTTCCCAGCCTCTCTACAAGTGGACATCGTTCCGAGTCAGGGGGAGATCAGCGTTGGAGAGTCCAAGTTCTTCTTATGTCAAGGTGAGCGCTGGCTTAAGGCATCCCCTGTGTCCGTGGGGGTTTAATTTGCTGGTGGCAGTGCTTTCCAAGTGGGGGTGTCCTCTGAGTGGGGACATTTGCTGCAGCAGGACCTGCCCCCTGTCACAGAGTGCAGGGTGGGGCTCAGCCTCACGCCGTGTGTCCCCTCTTGCCCCCAGTGGCGGGCGAGGCCAAGTCCAAGGACATCTCGTGGTTCTCCCCGAACGGCGAGAAGCTGACGCCGAACCAGCAGCGCATCTCGGTGGTGCGGAACGACGACTTCTCCTCCACCCTCACCATCTACAACGCCAACATCGACGACGCCGGCATCTACAAGTGCGTGGTCAGCAGCGCGGACGAGGGCGACTCCGAGGCCACCGTCAACGTCAAGATCTTCCGTAAGGCCACGGGGCCCCTCTCTGCTCCGCCCCGGGCGTGGGACCTGCCTGGAACAGGCTGGGCCCAAAGCAGGGGAAGGAGGGTGAAAAGCAAGGGGGTGTTGAGAAGGCGCAGCCTCCTCCTTCCCGGGTTGTTAAGTGGGAACCGGCCCCATGGCCAGCACGGCTGCTGCTTCAGTCCTTCGGAAAGGCAGGGCTGGAAATTCCTCAGAGAGCAGGGGGTGGGTGGAAGGAGAAGGTTTTGATGCTTCCTGACTGTCTGGGAGGAGTAACCAGAGGGAGCAGCTGTTGTGGGTGGCAGACAGGCTGTGGGACAGCTCTGGTGCTGAGTGAAGGGGCCCACACGTTCAGCAGGTTTATAATAACCATCAGCATGTTGGCCAGCAGAGCCACGAGAGCAGCTTCTCCCCTTCCTGCTGGGAAGCTGAGCAGTCCCAAGGTCACATTTTGCAGTGTGGGTTATTTAGGGAATGGATTTGGCCCACTGATATTCCTGGGGGACAGGGCAGGAAAATGGGGCAGTGCATTCAGTAAGACACACCTTTATCCTCCCCTTGGGAACAAGATGATTTCCAGGGGTTTGGGGCGCTCTGGGATTTCTGTGCTTCCCTCAGGCTCGAGTCAGGAGCACAGCTCGAGGTTTGCTGGGAAAGCTGCAGTGAGTTTCTCCTTCCCTTTCAGAAAAGCTGATGTTCAAGAACGCTCCCACCCCCCAGGAGTTCAAGGAGGGGGACGATGCTGTGATCGTGTGTGACGTGGTCAGCTCGCTGCCTCCCACCATCATCTGGAAGCACAAAGGCAGGGATGTCATCCTAAAAAAAGATGGTAAGGTCTTGGTGCTCGTCCATTCAGGGCTCAAGTGTCCATCTCCCATCTCAGGCCTCACATCAGGCTCACACACAGAATGGGTGGTGGGCACAAGGGAGAGGGGGAGCAATCAGGATGTAGGTTATCTCTCAGTGCTCACACAGCACCAGCACTCAGCTGCTCTCCACAGCTGGAGAGTTCCTTTCTTGGCAACATCAGCCCCAGTTGCAGCAGCATCTGCCTTCAGTGGTGGGAAGTTTTCACTCCAGCAATCCTTGTCTCCACCCAGAAGGGGCCAAGAGAGGAGCAGAACCTGCAGTGAGCTCTGGGTGAACCTCCCTTCTGTCTTTCCAGTGCGGTTCATCGTCCTGTCCAACAACTACCTGCAGATCCGGGGCATCAAGAAGACGGACGAGGGGACGTACAGGTGTGAGGGGAGGATCTTGGCTCGGGGGGAGATCAACTTCAAGGACATCCAGGTCATTGTGAATGGTGAGAGCTCAGAGCAAGGCTGGTGCAGAGCAGGGGGTGAGAACCTCACTGTACGGAGTTCTCATCTGACGGAAACCCAACTGAAATGTCCCGTGACTGAGAGTGAGCAATTGAGCTTGTTGGGACTCACAAGTGCTTTTGTCCACAGCAATGATTTTTTTTTGGTGCATCTCCCCACCCCCTGCCCTTTGTTCCCTGTGCTGGTGGCTTTGGAGGGCTCCTGCATCAAACCTGTTGATTGAAACCTGCAGGGGATGGTGGAAGGGTTTGAGTGACTGGTGACATCTGTGGTTATTGCAGAGATGCTCGAGGAGCCTCCCAGGGCTCCCTCTTGCTCAGTCTTCTGTCCTTCTGACTCAGATGTGGATTTCTTCTCTTCCAGTACCTCCTTCTGTGCGTGCCAGGCAGAGCACCATGAATGCCACTGCCAACCTCAGCCAGTCTGTCACCTTGGCATGTGATGCTGATGGTTTTCCTGAGCCAACCGTGACGTGGACAAAGTAAGATGCTGTGTGCAGTGTCCTGGGGGGGTGTGAGCAGGGGGGATTCCCCAAGGCCTGGAAAACCTGATGGGGGAAAAAACATCTTAACTGGAATGAAAGGAGTGGATTTGATTCACAAGAGAAGGAGTGGACTGGTGATGGAACTGAAGTTAGATTGTGCTGTGGGTTAACCCTGGTGGGCAGCCGAGTCCCATGCAGCCCACTCAGGGGGAGTGGGATGGGGAGGAGAATCAGAAGGGTTAAAAAAACTTGTTGGTTGAGATAAAGGCAGCCTAACAGATAAAGCAAAAGCTGTGCATGCAAGCAGAGCAAACCAAGGAATTCATTCAGTGCTTGCCACGGGCAGGTGTTCAGCCAGGTCAGCTCGTTTGCCCATGTCCCCTCCCAGCCCTGCATTTCGGTGCCAGGCAGTGCTGCACCCTTGGGGAACGCTGTTCTTGGGGTTGTGCAGCCTTTGGGTGCTGCTCCCCACCACAGCCACGTGCTTTGTGCCCCCAGGGATGGAGAGCCCGTGGAGGAGGCTGACGATGAGGAGAAATACAGCTTCAACTACGACGGGTCCGAGCTGGTCATCAGGAAGGTGGATAAGAGCGACGAGGCCGAGTACATCTGCATCGCTGAGAACAAGGCAGGGGAGGCAGATGCCACCATCCACCTCAAAGTCTTCGGTAAGCAAGCTCTTACCATCCCCCTTCCCACTCCAGTGCGTGTTGGCAGCTCACCAGTGCAAGCTGGAAGTAACCTGCTTATCCCAGTTAATGCCTGACGGGGCTTATCCAGAGCTGCTGCTTTCCCAGGGAATGCTGTGCTCCTCTGCCATCATGTGTGTGTGTCTGAAACACGTCCCAGCTCCATCCTGCTGCCCCTCTGAGAGGAGAAACCCAGCCCTGAGCAGGGGTTGTGGTGAGGTTCACATGCTACCTGAAATAACTTCCAGGCCCAGAGGGCTGAATCCTGATCCACCCAAAGCTGCTTTAGCACTTCAGTGGGAGTTGCTTTAACCTGGACAGGGAGGTGAACTCCACCCACCACTGTGTGAATGACCTGGAGCTTGTTGGGATGAATCAGCAGCTTTCCTGCCTTCTATGAATCTGGGAGTGTTAAGGAATATAATTCTCCCTGTCCCATATGCAGCCACTTGACAAAGCTGCTTATCAAAAGGCTGATTTGGGGCAGAGAAAGTTGACAGGGAGGTGGAAGGTTCAGCTGGTAATCCCAGGGACTGATCATTTGTACACTGTTAAATGGGTTCTACTTCACATACACCCTCTCCTAGTCCTCTCTTACAGTCCTCAGCTGTAAGCAGGAGTAGAAAAGGTTCTAGTTGTGCCAGGAGGTGCCTTTTCTCAAACACCACTCTGCTCCTTCCCTGTATGGCAGTGAACTTGTCACAGTTCCAAAGCCTTTTCCCCCAGTGCTGTCGGCAGATGAGCTTCATCCCGAGCCCCAAACTCAACAAGAGCTGCTTTTCCTTCCCAGCCAAACCCAAAATCACCTATGTGGAGAACAAAACAGCCATGGAGCTGGAGGATCAGATCACCCTGACCTGCGAGGCCTCGGGGGACCCCATCCCTTCCATCACCTGGAGAACGTCCAGCCGGAACATCAGCAACGAGGAGAAGGTACAGCCCTTCCCAGAGCCCCGGGATCTCCCTGCTGGGATCAGCACAGCCTGTGCCTGCCTGCCCTGCTCACCTGGGCTGCATGAGCTGCACGTGGGTGCACGTGGAGGTCCCGGGGTGCCCTCTCTGGGGAGGACACAGCCTGTCTCCCCAAGGGCAGCTCCACACCTGGAGCAGTGCCACGGGTGTCCTTTTGGAAAGAGCCACCTCGGTCTGTAGCAGCTGAGGATATTCTTTGTAATTCCTGCTGGATCACTCGGGGTTGGAGTTAACCTGAAGAGCAGTGGGGTCTAAACCCTCTTCAGAGGAGTTTCCAAAGGGACCTACAGTTGCAGGAAGCTCGTGAAAGGGTTTTTTCCCCTCCTGTATCCAAGCTGGGAACGAGCACCCTGGTGGCAGCATTGTCCATGCTGCCCTCATGGTGTGAGTGGGAGGGTGGCAGGGCTGAGGTGTGGGGTGTCACCTCTCAAAGGTGCTGTGGACCAAAATGAGCCTGTTAATTCCTTCTCGCCCTTCTGTGTTGTACTCTGGTACTGCACATTCCTGAAGCACAAAAGCCTGGCTGCCTTTGTGCTCACCTGTTTTGTTGATCACATCAATGCCATTTTGTTCTTGAAAGGCAAAAATAATTAGCAGTTTTTCTTTTAGAAGAAAGAGTGCTGGTGTTGTTACTGGCTACAATTCCTTTAATTAGACAAGATGAGGATGTGCTGCTTTACTGTAGATGTTTCATAATAGTTGCATAAGTGATCAGCAGGCATAATTTGGAGCTAAAGAAAGCCTAGATAAAAGCTGGAGTGAGGAGTTGTTGCTTATTAATAATCTTCTAATAACAGGATGCTTCAGGGCTCAGCTGCCTTGGCCACGCCAGGGGTTCTGGCTCAGTGTGAAGGCAGCAGGGCACAGACTATGAAAGTCTGGGAGCAACAGAGGTGGCCACTGTCACTTGTCCCCACAGCTGCCATCCTGCACTGGAGCTCCTAAATGGGCTTTTTTAATTGCCCCCATGATGTCAGCTCTCCCCCACGCCGTTCACGTGGGACTTATTAATGGCAGTGCCAAAGTTTTCCAGCTTCAGTTCTTTCTTAGCATCTTTGGGACTGGAGGGCTGCTGTGAATCCCTGCAATGCTCACAGAGCTTTCCAGTGCCCGCAGAAGCTGCAGGCTTGTCACTGCAGTGTGACTGGGACACCTGTTTGGACAGGAGGAGCTCATTGATTCATGGTCTTGTCTCTCTGTCTGGGGGGGTCCTGGGAGGAGCCCAGGGCTGCAGAGCTGCTGGCTCTGGAGTTTGGGTCCCAGCCATGGAAAGAGCTTTGTCAGGGAGGAGAATGTAAAAGCTAAACCAAGTCTCAAGGGGCAGAAGAGCCTGTTTGCAGAGCCCCCTCTGTCCAGCCCAGTGAAACCCTCAAGATCTCAGTGGCAAAACTGCTAACTAATTTTTGCTGATTTTTGAGACCCATATATCCTGCTTGATGCTGTTGGTGAGCAATAGTACAGAAAATGTTGGTTCTCTGATACTTCCTTATACAGACAGGGGGAAAAGCCAAGGTTTGAGGTACAGCCATGTGTCTCTTGTACTGGTTCAAACCTTCAGGGCAAACATTTTTTGCTCATGTACCATGCACTTTCTAGGCTGGGTTATTTTATTTGGTGTGTGTGTGTTTTGTTTTGGGTTTGTCTTACACTTTCCCCCTTCTCTCTCTTGTGCTGGAGGTTTAGGTGAATGGTACAAATACCCAGAAAACCCTCAGGTCAGAACAGCTCTGGTTAACATTCTCCTAAATGTACAACCAAATTCATATATTCAGGTTATTCTGCCCTTGCTGTCTCTGGGACATCACAGGGAAATGGATGGTCTTTGAAGCAGCACAAACAATACTATTTTTAGAATTATGAAGCCCTCCTTCTGAATATTCTTCAGGTGCTCTGGATGCTTCTGTTTTGTTTCATGTTGCTTACTCTTGTAATCACACTTCAGTCTAGATTTTTAGAGGTGCCTGAACTCCCATTAATGTTCTGTACTTCAGAAAAATACCTTCCCAAACCCCCAAATAAGCAAGAAAACCACCCTCTCTGGCTTAGAGTCTTTGTCCAAAACCAGGGACAGTGACGTGTGCATGAGGGCAGGAGGTGCTGTAGCCCAACAGGTTGACAATGTCACAACTATTCCAACATTCCCAGAGTTCCCTGGAGCCCTGTTATTGTCCTTGGGCATGCAGAGCACAGGGTTCCCCTCTCATGGCTGTGCCTGCCCAGCGTGGCACCCCTGGGACCATCTAAGCTGGCAGCTTGGAGCCTCCTGCTCTGCAGAGAGTGCAAAGTAAATAATAATGATAAAATGAATTAAAAATTTGTTGCCTGTGGTTTACTTTGGTTGTGAAGGTGGGAACATCCTGCTTAGGAGAAATGTTTGCCTTGCCAGTGTGGGGTTCCTGTGTGTCGCTGCTGCAGAGCAGAGGCTGCAGAGCAGGGTGATGGTTGGGAGTGGTTTGGCTTCCTCTGTCCCTCCCTGTTTGTTGCTGTGCCACTGCAGGAACTGGGGGTGACCCAAGGGGAAAGCTGAGCAGCTCCCTCCTCACCTCCAGGGCTTTGCAGCCCCTTGAGGAGCCACGTTTCTCTCACTGCTCTGGCACAAAACTGACTGTGGCTCAGGAAGTAAGTCTTGATGTGCTTAAGTGGTGCAACAAGTTTTACAGTTTTAGTGCAGACTGTCAGATTTTTGGCTGACACAGTCCCTGACTGTGCACACACTTCATGGAGCACTTGTGGAGCCAGTCCTGGGTTTCTTACCCAGCAGTGCAGCTCAGTGTGTGGGCATGGGAGGGGAGCAGGGGAGGCTTTCACACAGACCAGGGCTGACAGGAGGTGTGTCTGCAGTTCAGGATCTCATTCCCTTGCACAGCTCACATCAGGTCAAATTACCAGTGAAGTAATTTAAAAAAACAAAAAAAACTAAAAGGAAAATTGAGTGAGCTAGAGGAGAGTCAGATACTCTGATGATGCAAGTGAGCATTGCTGCAACACCTTCCCAAGAGCTCCCAGATGGGATGCAGCACACTTAACATTTCAAATTTAACTTAATGGAAGCTTAATTTCCTGATTGTATTTTGGGTTTTTTTCTCCTAAGTGAGCAATATACCTTGAATACAACTCCCTGTCTTGAATTTGTGTTGTGCTTTGCATCTGACGAGATGTGCATGGGACTATCTGTGGATTTAATGACCCAGGGAGCCAATTACATTGGCACTTCCCAGGAACTCCTTTGTAGTGAGGATTCTCATTTAACAACTTGCTTCCAGAGGGAAGGGGAGATGCAGGAGGCTCTTGATTCCCCCCCCTCATTCCCTGCATGGTGCTGAGTAGAGCTGGTGTATCTGTCTTGGTGAGGGACAGTTAGTCTGGAAGTCTCCAGGCTGGAGAACGTGCTTCTGCCTCTTTCCCCACGTCCCTGAGTGCCACTGCAAAGGAACAGCAAACTCTGGGGGTGTGGGAACAGCCTTTTTCCCTTCTTCATGTCCCTTTAGGTTGACAGGTACCGAACACCAGAGGATCCAAAGAATCCCCCTGTGCTGACACTGTAGGGACCCAGGGAACAGGACTGGAAGGGGACTCACATGGGTACAAGCCAGGCAGTGACTGGGACAGCAAGAAGGAATTATTCTAGTTATGAGACTGCCTGTTCAGCTTTCAAGGACCTTGTGCACAACAGGATATATATACATAGAAATGATGAGGTTTTGGGAGTGTCCTACCCTGTGCAGGTGTTGGGGAGCTTCACCTCAGGCTTCTAGTCACAAGCAAATACTTTGCTTTCACCCAAGACATTGTAGGACGAGGCTGTCTATCCCACCTGTTAATACTTGAGTCTCACAATGTTCACTAGAAGCCCTGTGGAGACAGTGCTGTGTTTTTTATTCTCATTTCCTGAGCCTCCATCTCCATCCCTGTCACTCGTGTGTGCGCTGTGACATCCACACTTGTGCCTCACACCCAGTGGTGCCATCGTGGCTGTGACATTAGCAGGTGATTTTGGGCTCCTGAACTGAAGTGGATCAAGTTACAATTGATACAGAGTCCAGAAGATATTTGAAATGTAAATTATAGAGGGGGGGAAATGTAACCCAGCAACTTTGGTCTTTCTGAACCACGGTGAATATGGTCCACACTGTTGGTGGCTTTCTCTGAATGGGAAGTATCTGCTTGAAATATCTGCTTTAATGTAAGGTTTGTGCATGTTTCACTGCTGGGGGGGGTTGACCCAAGCCCAGGAAGGGCTGGGTATGATCAGCTGGGGGCACCAGGTCCTGCTGTGCCCTGTGCAGGGTGTCCCACTGTCCCAGTGCTCTGCAGCTCGAGGTCTCCTCCTCCTGGCACAGCATGCATGGAAATACAGCTCCAAGTGCATGACCACGTTCATGTGAGTGTCAATGAATCGGTGTGTGTGGGTGGCAAACAAACCAGGGTGAGGAAACCAGTTCTGGGACTCAGCTCTGCAGCTGAGTGGCCCAGGGCAGCAGAGGCTCTTCCAGCACCTGGGCACAGGTGTGTGCAGAGGCTGAGACGTGGCAAGGGAAACGGGCACGGGGTGTGTGACACCAGGAGCAGTTTCAGGTGCCAGTGCCCTCTGGCTGGTAATCCTGTGACCGGTTTGTAGGGCGTGGAATTCGGAAGGCCACCCTCAATTGAGGTTCTGTTGGGAAATGGAAAGGGTGATCACCCCCCACACAGGAGAGATGTACACCTTGGAGCCTGCATGTGCACACACCACAATGTGCTGCAAACACTGATGCCTGAAAGCAACCTTTGATAAACTTTTATTGCTTTTTTTCTGTTGTTGTTGTTGTCGTGTTCTATATCTGTCCTCTCCAGGCTTCGTGGACCCGGCCCGAGAAACAAGAGGTATAAGATTACCAGATCTTTAGCAAACTTCTTAGGTGTTTTGTTTTTTTTTTTTGGTTTTGGTTTCTCTTTAAGCATTACAGATTAACAAACCTCTAGTCCAGTAACCACACCAACTAAACGAGCATTAATACGAGCAAGTTAAACACCGGCACGTGAGAGAAAGAGCTTCTAGAGTTAGAAGTGGCTTGGCATGTAGTGCTGCATTTTCAGATGAGCAAACTGGCTGTGTTGGGAGTGAGTAACTCTGTCAAAAAAAAAGCCAATTAAAAGTAAAAGCAGAGGTAAAATCTGGCAGGTCCTGCCCTCCCCCTGCTGCCAGTGGGAATCGTGGCTCTCCTAGAGATTGAAGATCAGCAACAACGCGCTCTGGGGAAGGTTTTTCCCCCCCCAGGACAATTCTCCTCTGCTCCAGCCAACTCACCTGTTTGCTCATGGGTACTCCTGAAGCTTGACCTTCCCTTAAAGGACAACTGCATCATGTTCCATTTCCAAATCAATGCAGATAAACCTTGCAGGAGGTGTGTTTCTCCAGAAAATGCTCCAAATTGCTCAATTGTTTTTTGTCTTTGATTTGCAAGGGTCAGTGAGGGGGTGGGATAATGCACTGGGGTTGGTGTGAGTGGGGTTTGTTGCTTTTAATTTCACATTCAGTGCTGTGCTGCAAAAATAGTAATAAGAATAATAATAATGAGAATAACCTACCTTTATGTGCACCTGATTTGTATCACTTGCTTCAAAATGGACCAGAAAGTTTGTTTCCAAGCAAACAATAAGGGTCAAGTAGAGAACAAAATTAACTATCAGAACTTGGGGGAGGGCTCATATTTGTATTTTTAGGATCAACTTTGTGGAGGTACCCTGATTTTTTTTTTAAACTATTTTTAAGCCATCCTAAACCACAGAGACTGAGAGTGGCCTAAACAAAGTAAACCTGTAACTTAAACACCATCCACTTGTGTTTTGTGTGGGGCTGAGAAAACCCTGCCTGTTCTTCCTCCAGAATAATCTGTTGGAGCAGATGTCTCGTGGCAGGTGAAGGCACCAGATATTCAGGCCAGTTTGCATTGAAGAATTTGGAATCTGAGTAGTTGCATCTCTTCAGGACCCACGTTAATTCCTGTGACAGTTGTCTCTGTCCTCCCCCTGCCCCCAGTGTTTCCTCTGGGCTCTCTCTCTCTCCAGCTTTTGATTAATAAGAGCACTAACACTATTAAGCTTTGCTGCCTCTACATTCCTTGCTGCCTCTGTGTCTTAAAATATCCAGGTGTGGGGTTTGGTGAGATTGTTGAAGGTTTATCACTGCAGCTCTTGCAGGATATGTCTTTAAAATTGCTTTTCAATTGCATGGGGGGCTTTTGGCAGTGTGTTCCAGCAGCAGGAATTCTGGGCTGGGGAAGTGCAGTGACCACTTGGCATCAGGGGTGAGGAAGGGAAGGTGAGGAGTCAGTCACAGCAGCAGTTCCACTACAGCTGGCAGTCAGTGCAGCCTGGCAAATACTGAAGGGTGCAGCTGGATCTGGGTTGGGGCAGTGCAAGCACAGAGGCAGGAGAGACCTCTCATCTTCCTTCCCTGGAATTTGTACCTGTGGGCAGGATTTCCAGGTGTTCTGTGGGGGAGGAGAAGGTAGGACTGTGTGGAATTTAGTCAGGGATACTTGTTTGTGAAAGGACTGAAAACTGCAGCAGGTGGAGGGAAGGGGGATTCAAGCATTTTCTTTGCCTCTCCTGTTCCCCTCTGGCACTGGGGTATTGGGATCTGGGCAGTAACTGGCACTGTAGGGACCCATCACACCCTGCTCTGGGGCAGCAGTTCCTGCCTGTGTCCCTGAGGGTGTCTCCTCACTAGTAGGAAGCATTTTGTAATCCAAAATCCTTGAAATCAGGGAGACAAGGTAAAGGATCACAAGTGTCCATATCTGGCTCACAACTTTCTACCTGCCCTGTCTCAACAGCCAGGAGCTGTTGGCATCTGATGGGCTGGAACAGGAATAAAGTTGTGTGCTTTCTTGGGTAGATGTTTTTCTCTTCTTTAGGGTATTTTTCCCAGTATCTCTTTTTCTTTTCTTGTGCCTTTTGCATTAAGAGACAGAGCTTCATCTTCAGACCCAGTTGCATTCCTTGTGAAGTTGTCCCTTGCCCATGGACTGCCTGGCACTGTTTGTATCAGACCTTGAGGAAGAGGGGAAAAGGCAGCTGACACTGGGATGTAAAATGACCTTTTGCAATGCTTTGGTTTCAGAAGTGAGCTGGGTTTTGGAGTCAAATCACAAGTCAGAAGGATGGAGTTTGTGGCTCTGGTCAGGGATTGCAGGAGACCTGTGTGCAGGGTAGAGGAAAGAAAAAACCCCCCGTATATAATTGGTTTTGTGTCATTCAAGGGATCCTGGTTTTGTGCACATGAAATTTGACTGGCTCAGATGAACTGATGTTAGAACTAACAGAGGTAACAAATCACATTTGCTTGTAGAAACTTTGTCAGGGACCACGAGCTCAGCACACAGAAAGAGGCTTCAGGCCCAGGGGCTCCGAACACCTGAGGTACCAGAGATGTGCTTTGTGCTCCAGCTCAGTGCACTGGGCTGTTTAAAATCCTCAGGGCTCTTTTAATCATCGTCTCAGTGCTTGTCCTGTGTCTTCCAAGAAGGCAGATGCTCTTGGAGCAGGAATTGCACTGGGAGTGGAGGCTGCAGCAGGCACAGCCAGGACGGGACCACATGTATTCCCTTGTGCCACTTCGGAAATGGGATGAGGAGAGTTGGTGCTTTAAAGCTTCTAAGGTAGAATTTACTTGAAGCACCACAAGGCCTTGAAGCAGGGCTGTCTCTAGAAGGGTCTGGTAGTTTTCTTGCCCTCATCTCTCTTCCTGTGCCTCTCTGCACTCTCCTCTGTTCTCGTGCCATGTTCAGGTGGAAGTTCTGAGCTTTCTTTTTGCACGATTCTCCTCTGCACTCTGGATCTGTTCTTATTAATGCCATTGCAAGGGCACTGAAATAAATCCAGTACTGGTGAGAGAGCAGGAAGGGCTGAATTCTCTGAGGGGAAGCACAGTAGCCATCGGGGAGGTTTCCTTTATTTTCTTCCACAAAAACTTTTAACCAGAGCTGGATCTCTTCAGTTCTCATTCTGGGGAGAAGCCTGACTTTGTCTGGTTGCCCTCAGATCTTCGTAGTAGCATCTGATACTTTGGTCTTTCATCTCATTTTCTCCCCCTCTCCTGAGTGCTTTGAGTCACTGCAGCTGGCCCTGTGTGTGACCAGGAGCCTTCCCGTTGCTTCTGGAAGTGCCTCCCTGTGCCCTCTGGGCTCGGGTGCCCCCGTCCCAAGCCCTGAGCCCTGCAGGGTTGGCGTGAGGTAGACCTGCCCTTGTTCCCATACCTTTAGTGTGCAGCCCAGGCTCGGGGCTCGGGCTCTGACAGAGTTTTCCCTCCCTGCCAGACCCTGGACGGGCGGATCGTCGTCCGCAGCCACGCGCGGGTGTCGTCGCTGACGCTCAAGGAGATCCAGTACACGGACGCCGGGGAGTACGTGTGCACAGCCAGCAACACCATCGGCCAGGACTCCCAGGCCATGTACCTGGAAGTGCAGTGTGAGCAGTGCAGGATGGGCTGGGGAGGGGGTTTTCAGGGGGTGGTGTTTGGATTCCCGTTCCCCGTGATGAGGTCGAGGCGCCTCCGGCTCGGGGCGTGCCTGACGTTGGGGATGAGGGGGTGGAAGCAGCTCAGTCTGAGCAGATTTAGCTGGAGATGTTGCTGAGTGCCTGCTGAAGGTGTTTGCTCTGGCTCTCTCCAGCTGGGGGGCTCTTTGCACCTTGGGGAGGTTACGGGCCACGGATCTGCTGCAGTCCCATGTGTTGGGTGCAGCAGAGTTCTTCCCTGGAAAAACTTGCTGGCACGATTTCCTAGTTGCATCATGCTGTCTGCTCCTCCCACACTGCACAGGAGCAGCTTTGGCATTGAGTAGGTCTCCTCCTTATGTCCTTCAGCAGAAGACATTCCCCATCCCCCCAGATGAGAGGACAGCTCCCGTTTCCTCCATTAGATTCCCTCTCCCGCATCAAAGTGGATCCCAGCCAAGGGATCCTTCGAGTGAGGCTGCCTGGGCTGCTCTGGGAGATTGGCTCAAAAAGCCTTCACAAATGTCTGTCTTTCAGATGCCCCCAAGCTCCAGGGCCCTGTGGCTGTGTACACCTGGGAAGGAAACCAAGTGAACATCACCTGTGAGGTGTTTGCCTACCCCAGTGCTGTCATCTCCTGGTTCCGGGACGGGCAGCTGCTCCCCAGCTCCAACTACAGCAACATCAAGATCTACAACACTCCCTCAGCGAGTTACCTGGAGGTGAGGAAAGGCCAGGAGGGGAGAAGGCATGTGCAGCCAGGGAGGCTCCAATAGTTGGTGTTGAAGGAGATAAGTCTTTTGCAAGGGCACCCTGTTGGTAAGAAATGAAGTTGGGTGATGTTTCTGGCACACCCGTGCTGAGAAAATCAGGCCACGCAAGACACCACCCCCTCCTTGCCTTGGATTTTTGCCCACTGCTGTTCTCCCCTGGGAGTATGAACACTGGACTTTGCTGTAGGGTCCCTCCAGTTGAATGAGTGCTTTGGCAGAGTGAGGATGGGGTTCTGATCCCAGCATGAGCCTTCATTCCTCCCACAGGTGACCCCGGACTCGGAGAACGACTTTGGGAACTACAACTGCACTGCTGTGAACCGCATCGGCCAGGAGTCCTCCGAGTTCATCCTGGTGCAGGCAGGTGAGCATGCCAGGCAGGAGAGCAGGGAATGTGGCTGGGACATTGAACTGAGGTGACAGAGTGGCCCTTCTCTCCTAGTTTGTGTCTACCAGGAGAGCCAGCTTCTGCTTTCAGAGAGACTGCTGCAGATTTTGTGTTGTAGGTGCTCAGTATCCCCTTGTTTCTGGAGGGTCTCATTCTTTCCTGTGCTTGCAGCACACTGACAGAGCTGTGATCTGTATTTTCTGCCAGACATTGCATATGTGTGCACAGGTGCTTCCCCAAATCAGCAAAGTACCCCTAACAGTGCAGGGAGTGCACGATACAAACCTCAGAGCTGCACCAGCCAGAGGAGCCCTGTGTCTGGCTGCAGGACACCCTGGAGGGTCTCTGGGGTCAAGCTCTGTGTTGCAGTGCCCCTTGGAAGGACTGGAGGGGCAGAATAGCATCCAGGATAGTTTTGCTACACTGCTCTGGTTGTCCTTGATTAGAGAAGGGACTGAGAGTCTCCAGCCTCACAGAGAGGAGACAGGATGAAGGTCTCTGCACTAATTAACCTTCTTAAAAGCTGCTCCAAAGGGAGCCTCAGGCCCAACCTCCTCCTCTCCTTTGTGAAGCCATGACAAGGGTGTCATTGATGTCCCCAGTTTGCTGCTTTCTTTGCCACTGGAGCTTGTCCCCTGATCCCTCCTGTGTCTCTGGTTCTCTTCCCTTCTCGCAGACACTCCGTCCTCGCCGTCCATCGACAGAGTGGAGCCCTATTCCAGCACTGCCCAGGTGGAGTTTGATGAGCCTGAAGCCAATGGTGGGGTTCCCATCCTCAAGTACAAGGCAGAGTGGAGGGCCCTGGGCGAGGGAGAGTGGCATTCCAAGTTGTATGATGCAAAAGAAGGTAGGACAACACAACAGGGTGGTCCCTCCCCCACCTGAACCTCACCAGACCGACTTTCCTTTAGGGAACAGCCAGAGTGGAGGGTTCCACAGCTTTGCATTTTCACCTCCTGTAGTTATAAGGCCCCAAAAAAGTTCTTAGACATTTGCTGTGCAGTGACAGGTTGTACTTTCCCGTGGAAGGGAGTGTGCTGAGTGTGACAGGGCACAGAGGGGGTGGTCAGCACTGTGCTCCTCTCTGCAGCCCATCCTCCCTGAATAGGGTGAGGAACCCTGTGCTGGGGATCACATGAGTGTTCCCTTGCTGACTGGGGAGTGTCTGTGTACTTCCCACAGATGGCTTTTCAAGCCACTCAGTTCCCCTTGGAAAATAAACCCTCCTGTTCCAGCAGCAAAGCTGCCTCTCATTACAGCCTGTCTTGTTAAATCTGTGGCCCTGCACACTGCTTAAAATGGATCTGTAAGTCAAATAAACCAAACTAATTTTGGTTTGGGAGGACTAGAGATTATCTCAGTTGGTTAGAGGCTGGTGCTCATAAGGTTGTGGGTTCCATCCCTGTATGGAACATTGACTTTAGAGTTGGATGTTCCTTGTGGGTCCCTCCTAAATCAGAATATTCTGGGATTTTGTGACTGTGAAAAGGAGAGTTCTATTCCAGAGCTGAATCTTCCACCAGCAATCCTGAGGAACTGAAATTCTTGTTAGGTCCCCTCTGGAGTGATGGGATCACACAGAGTCAGGTTTATTTCTCTCTTTCCTCCCTCGTGTCTGTGCAGGAAAAACAGAGCTTATTTCTTTCTTTGTATCACCATGAGCCCTGAGCTTTTTTTCTTTGCTTTCCTTGCCTTGTTTGTGCCCCAGCCAACGAGGAGGGCACCATCACCATCACTGGCCTGAAGCCTGAGACCACCTACTCGGTGAGGCTGTCTGCAGTCAACGGCAAAGGCGTGGGGGAGATCAGCCTGCCCTCCGAGTTCAAGACACAGCCAGTCCGTAAGTGAACTCTGCCCCTCTGCCCACCTGGCCCTCAGCCTTGCCAGGGAATCTCTGCCATGCATGGGATGGCACCTCCTTCTCCCCCAGACCTGGCTGCACCCTTTGTTCTCCTGGTGGTTTTGCATCCTGGTGGATTTGGTGGCTAATTAAAAAATCACCTTGGAAAGGGGAGGAGGCAGAGGAGCTGTTTTGCCTGCACTGGTTGGTGCCCTGGGTTGCCAGTATAGACTCAGTACTGCCAGAGAGAAGGGACTGTGTGAGGGGGGGTTAAATAAGGAAAAGCAGTTGAGGAGGGTGCTGGTCCTGGAGAGTGTGATGGCACTGTCACAAGGCAGGTGTCCTCTGCAAATCAGAAGTTCACATGTTCACCACATCAAGGCCATGAGCTGGGGAGGGAGGGGGGGTTCTCTTTTCTGCACATCCCTGCTCTAAGGTGCCCATCCATGAGGGGATTCCACAGCCTCTCTGTGCTGTACCTGGGTCATCATCCAGTCCAGGCACAGAATGTGACCCAACACTGTCCCTCCTGTTCCAACCAAGGGTGACAGTGGCAGGAATTCAAAATCAGAGTTGTTCAAGATGGGAAGGAGAGAAAGGGAAAGAAAAGGAGTCGAGTGGTCTGGGGAGATGTGACAAAAGCAGGCAGGGGAGAGGTGGTGGTTCTGTGGTTCTTCTTTCCCATTCCCCTGCTTCCAGATCTTCAGCCTGTTCTTCTTCCCACCATCACACCCAGGCCTCTGTTCCCATTCTGTAGCTCTTCTGAGCCCCCTCTGAACTCAGAGCAGTTCCCAGCCCATCAGCTGCATGTTTGGAGGCCCCTGAGCTGTGCATGGTCTTGGTTTTTGGCTGCCAGTTCTGCCTCCCCGGAGCTGCCGAGCGGGGCAGGACACGTGTGCTGGGTTGATTTTCCAGCTCCATGTTCTCTGTCTCCTCTTCTCACATCTGCTACATTTTTTTTTGTGTGTCTATCTCTGTCTTTTTGTTTGGTCTGTGTTCCATCCATGGATAAACTGCAGGCATCCCTCACCCACGTAAGTGCTCTCTGCATTTCTCTCACTCTCTTTTTTTGTGTCTAGAGTTCCTCTAACATACAGAACATTAGCTTTTAATTTAGTGCCTTTTTCCTCTCAGGGTCTTTAGAAATGGAGTAACTGGTAGTGTCCATTTCCTAACAAGACTGACTCTAGAACAGTCACCCTGCTGTGGGTGATGCTGCTCTTTTTTAGATCAGAATTAGGGCTTAACATATTTCTCTTTAGTGCAAAGCATGCAACTGAAATCTTTAACATAGTGATTGTCTAATAATAATAATAGATAGTGTGTTGACTGGAGTAGTGGAAGGCTTCATATTTATGAATCCATTAAAAATTGTTAAGTTTTAATAAAAAAGAGATAATTCAAGGAAACCAAAGAGGAATAAGTTTTAGCTAAATTGTAGATCTGGTTTAGACCAATTAAGAGGCAACCAAAAATTTCTAAATTTTTCATATCTTCCAAGAGAAAAAAATTCATATTTTTTGCCTCTTCTCACTAGTAATTTTTACCATGAGTAGTCTTTGGACAGTCTTCCAGCACTTGTGTAGATTGAGCACTTAAATAAACCTCATACTAAATGATAAAAAAAAGGCATGTTTCCCCCTTCCCAATGCCAAGTGAGTCAGAAATGTGATGGATGTGTTTAATTGTCAGTGAAACATGGGGTGCTCCATAGCTTTGTGCTGTTCCAATCAGAGCTAATCAATGGAGCTGAAGGAAACCTCCTTCTCTCAGTATTAATATGTCCTTGTGGTGGACTGCTGTTATTCCCAAGATTACATGGACAAGCCTGGGGAAGCTGCTGTCACATCCTTTGAGATTTCTGAAGCTGAAGTAAAAAAACATGAAATCATTTTTATTTTTGAGCCAAATTCCAGTGTTTAAATCATGCCTGGGCTGTTTTTCCTTCAAGATTGTATTCTACAAAAGCTTGGACATAGTGGAGCAGTGAGAGGGTGGATGGATTGATAGTCAGGGTGGGTGAATGAAGGGACAGATGGACAGACAATTGCAAATTGCAGCAGTTAGAGAGTCACCTGGGAGACATTTCCACAACATATGTGCAGTCTGGGGCCTGGAATTGTGTGGAGCCTGTTAATTCCAGCAGAAGTAATGACATCCCTTCTCCAAAGGTAATCATGGATAGTGTTACAGCTCCCAGGGTTCGGGGCCCTCCTGAGCTGCACATATCAGTGATACCCAGGGGACATCAGGGCTGGGGTGTGCACATCAGTACTGCAGGAAAAGGGGGAAAAATCCAATTAAGAAGAGAGGAAAAAGACCATTAAAAGCTTTGTTTCAGCCACACCATCAGATCTGTCTGCCAAGCCTCATGTCCATCACTTGGGGACAGGTACGTGGCTTTGAGGAGCATTAAATCACATTTGTTGTGGAGCCTCTTGGTGGTTTTTATTGTGGCAGAGGGCTGCTAGTCCATCCACAGCCCCCAGCTCTGCTCCCTTGGGGGGTCAGTCCCAGCTCCTCTTCCTTCTTTGGGGGCTAAACTGTATTTTTCACTTGCAGATTCCGTTCTGCTCTTCCAGGCACGTTCCCAGCGGGAGCACTGGGAGCACTGGGTTCTCCTCTGCGTGGGTTTGAAACCAAAATATCTTCGTGTACAAAACCCCCACCCAACAAATCAACACTAGAATAACCCCCAAATTCCAAACCCCTTCATTTTCTCCCTTTGGGCAGTATTTGACAGGAATCCCCTCCCCTCCTCACCTGCCTTTCTCTTCCTTTAGCAAGTCCTGCTGCACCCACCTCCCGTTTAGCAGAGAGTGAGTATGGCAGAAGGGGCTGGCTTGGGTCTGCTTTGCTCTGCATGGTCTTCTCACTGGCTGTGGTGCAGTCTGCCTAACATCAACCCTGGGTGTTTTCCTAACACCCCTGGGTGTTTTTCCCTGCTTTTCCTTTCTTTTCCCCCCCCAGGTCTCTCTCCAGCCTCTCAAGGTGTCTGATTTACCCCTTTCTGTCTCTGTGGTTCTTTGGGCTCTTGGAGACAGGACAGTGATAAATCTTTAAAACCAAAAGGTTTTGTGTGCAGTAGTAGAGAAACCTCATCCCAGGTCGTGTCTCTCCTGCTGTGTTCTTCCCAGGGCTTTGGGAAGCAAGGACATTCCTTGTCCCTTCTGTCCTGGCAATCCCTGTGTTTCCTGGTGCAGCCTGGGCAGTGCAGTGCTCTGCAGGCTGGCAGCTTCTCTCAGAACTCACTCTTTTAGGGCTGGTGGTCCTTTTTCCTGCTCTCTGCATGTTCCCTGGACGTGGTGCATGGATGTGGGAAGGAACAGTGAAGTCCTTCCCTGTGGAGGGGGGCTGGAAAGCAGCAGCAGGGCACGATTTTGGCAGCCTCTTTAGGCAGCACACCCCTGCCATAAGGACTCGGGTCACTCTCACTCTCATTAAACCTCCTCTCTCTCCTTTCTGTCCCCCCTGCCCCTTCCCCTCTGTTTCCACGGCGTGTTTCACCTTGACGTGTCCTGTCCATCCTCGGTGTTTCCATAGCAACTCAGCCTCCTGCTGAATCCCAAAGCCCAGAGCCACCGAGTGAGTAGCTGGGAGCTGCTGCCCCTGCCCTGGAGTGCTGGTCTGCCGTGCTGCAGCCCTTGGTGGAGGGCATTAAAGTGCTGTCTTGCATCCTCCTGGTGCCTGTTAACCAGCAGTGTGTGTGTGAGCACGGGGAGATCCCAGCATGGTGCCACTCTGCCTCCTCCTCCCGTCATTCCTCCAAGCATGTGCTAAAAAATGGAAGATTCAGAATGGACACAGAGAGGGATAGAGGCTGGGGGGAAAGAAATATAATTTGTCATTTCCAGAAGGAGTATTTTCCTAAATGATCTTCTTGCTGCCCTGCCTTGCTCTGTTTTCTCTGAATCCAGGGAGATACAGTTGATATTAACAGGATGGCTGAAAGAAGAGGCAAATGAGGAGGTAGAATATCTTACAGGAGAGAGGGAGCTTTGGCCCATCTTGCCACCAGTGCCCTGCTTGCCTTAAAAGAGGTGTAAACTTGCCAAGAAATCCGTAGCTGAGGTGGGGCAGGATTCAGATTCCCTCAGTTCTTGCCCATCCCTGGTTGGCTTGGCAGCCACTCCTGCCCTGCTGAGGGTGGGTCAGGGAAGGAGGTGCTTCCGTGCTGGATCTGGGTAGCCCAAGGAAAACCAGCTGAAAAAGTTGCATGAGTTGATTTGTACCCAAAATAGCCATTTTGAAATGTCCTTTTTGGCCTGTTCAGAGCCCAGGGACACACCTGCCTGGGACTGAGTGGATGTGTCACATGGGTTGACTTTAATCCCTGCTTGGAGGAGATTTGCAGACAGTCACATGTCCACAGAAAAGCCAAGCAAATACTTGCAATGAAATCATGAGAGAAATAAATAAAAAAACCCTTGAGGAAGAGCCAGGTTTTCGTGGTGCATGGGTGTGCTTTGAGCAGCTGATCATTTCTGCAAGGCCAAATGCTCCTCTTTTGCTTTGCAATAACCCAGTGTCTGTGTTTCTGTGAGTGTCATCTCCAAGCTGGAGACCTGCAGTGGGTTCCAAATGGAAAATACTAAAAGCATGAAGTGTGTGATTATTCTGGGGGTTGGGGTGGATAGGATGGCCAGTAAAAGGAATTCAACCCCCCATAATTATTACTACATTTATGACTGGCACATTCTGTGGTCTAACCCGTGTCCTTTATCTGCCAGTGACCACAGCCAGCGAGTTCCTTCTTGTCCAAAGTGCCAAACCCCAGCTCCTGATGCACTGGAGTGTTGGGGGTTCTGAATTGCTCAAGAGACTTTTTGATTCTCCTCAGACCTGGAGGATGGGGAGGAGAGGGCAAAGGGCAGGGTCTGTAATAATCCTTTATTCCTTAGGAGGCAGAGACTCTGCTGTGGCTGATCATGTGTGGGCTTCCCTGGGAGGGCAAACCATGGGTTGGTGCTTTGCAGAACGTTTTGTTCCTTAAAAGGAATCTTTACCCAGAAGCAGGACTGAGAGCTAATTTGTGATAACCATTTTCCACCCTTGTTCTTGGTTTGGGGGCAGGGGGCTGTGTGTGTGGAGGAGGAAGGGTGTGGGCTTTTTAGGGGCAGAAGTTTCCATTTTCCCCCCACGTTGAAGTTCAGCTTTTCCTCCCTGTTATTTGTGTACAGGCTCAGTCTGTGCAAAGAGCAGCCCCATTTGTATGCTGGGCTGTTCTGCAGCGCAGCAATATGTGATATTCAACAGCAGAAAAAGAGCACTGGCACAGGGCTGATGCTCTTGTAACTTTGCATCATTTAATTACTGCTGCTGCTGCTGAGTGATCTGGTGTTTTACCCTGCCCTGCCCTCGGTTGCTCTGTGAGTGAAAGCAGGAGCAATTAGAAAGTGAGAGCTGCTGGGTGGCATCACCAAGTCAGGAATTGAAGCCTAATGAAGCTGAAGAGTTTCCTCACTGGCTTTAGTGAGTTTATGACTTGATGTGATCAGTAGCATATGGGAGATGTCTCGAGTCATGTTAAGAGGTTAAGGAATATGTATCTCCTTGGAATTAGTCCTCTGAATTCTGTACCAGTGGCAGTAATGAAGTTTTTCTTGCAGCTCTCTCCACTGGGGAATCTGGTGTGGCTTGCACTTGAAAAAGTGGGTTATTTTTCAGATGAGATACTAACATGAATATTTCTTCTGTCCAGTCTCCTGGTTTTCCAGAATCTGTAGGATCTTTTTGTCTTATTTAGTAGATACTGGCCAAGAGGTTCAATTTGCAGGATGAGGGAGGTGGAGGAACTGAGCAAGAGACATTCCAGGTGGCAAACTGAGTGGGTTTATCCTATAAAGTCTGTCTTACCTTTCACAGTGCATCCAGTCACTGCAGTCTTGATCTGACAGGCGACCTCTTGCCTGTTTGAAATCTCGTGTTTCCTCATGACCAGAAGACACTCATTGCCTTTTCAGGCCCAGTAAACTTCCCTCCTTCACAGTGCACCTGCCCAGAGTTGTGTGAGGCTGTATTTATAACTGGAGAGAATGGATTGAGAGCTTAGTTTTAACAAATGGATTTTACATTTTGTACCATCAGTTTTTTCCCCTGGTAATGGTGTGTCCTTAATCTTGTCAGAGAACAAGCACCCAAAAGATTAAGGGTTTAATTCTCTATACATCAAATTAACAGGGAAGTACCAGAGCACTGTGAAGTCACCTCATTAAGATGAGACAGAGGGATGAGCATGAAAAATGCAAGTTATAAAGGAGAGAGTAATTTAGGAAGGGAAGTGGAGCATGGACTTGGTGTGTGCTCCGCTGTGACACCTGATGTTGTGCCATTCCCCTGTCACACACTGCACATTTCTTCATCTTTTCCAGCACTTGCTGTCTCCCTTGGGCCAGCTGGGTAATTAATTTCCAGAGCAGAGCATTTCATCCCTCTCCTCAGTGACAGAAACCCCCCTGCACACCCAAAGCCCTCAGTGCAGCCCACTGCAGACTCTCACTGACCAAATTCCAGTTGCAGCTCCTTGGTGGAAAGCTCTGGCCTTGGAAACGTTCACAGCCAGCAGGTTTTTCTCTCTTGCAGTTATTGTTATTTAGGAAGACACGTGTTCTGCAGAGGGGAGGACAATATTAACAGTATTCCCTTTTTCTTTCCAACAGTCTTGTGGATTCCTCCAGCATTTCTGGCACACACTCTGCAATAATTTTTGCTCCCTTTGTTCTTTGGTGTGGTATCACTAAGCAGTGACGCAGCTGTGCCTAACCCAGGTCATAACCCAGTGCTTTCTGTGGTTTAATATTCTTATTTTCCAGGCGGTTTTACTGTCTCCCCAGTGTTTCTGATATATACTGGCTAATTTGATTTTGCTCCTATTTTATTTAGTCTGTAATTCTGTTGTTGATTTTTTTTCCCTTGCCCATTGTTCACATCAGTTTTTTAATTTTTTTGTATTTTCCATGTGACCTCCTCCACTTTCCTTTCAACCAAATCATGTGCGTGCGTATCATGTGACTTTGTCATGTGGCTTGCATGGTGCTGCTGATGTCGTCCTCGCTGGTGAACAGAAGGTAAAACACTTTGTTCTGATTGGTTGCCTAGATTTTGGGGTGAGGATTCCCCCCTGGTCGCTGACCAGGATGCTCCAAATTCCGTCACTCCACAGACCCTCCCACCAGCCCCTCTGGAGAAGTTGCTCATCACTTAATCTGCATGTGAAGGACTCAACTTCTGCATTAACTCAACCTCAGTGTCCTGCACTGAGCTCGGAAGAGCCTGGAGGGAAAACAAAGCAAGCAAGGCAGAAATGCCACGGCTCAGTCATTTGCTTCTTCAGCCTCAGAGCCAGCAGGGACCTGTCCCAGGAAGGTTCTGGAACACTCTCTGCCATGAACACCAGTGGCCAAAATCCCTCTGTGCCCCTCAGGGTACCAGCACTGACTGGTGTTTGATGGGGGGTTGTGGCAACACCATCTCTCCTGTGGCTTTGGCAGCATTGTGACCCTGTACAGCACACATTTATATAGGTGTATATATATATATATGTATGTACATACACACATTCACACTGTACATGTTCAGTAGCCTTCCAAAAAGAATCCTAAATTTTCTATCTCTGAGATCCGGTTATTGGGAATTTATGTCACTTTGAGATTTAAGAGATGTTTTTTCCTACTGTGAGTAAAACTTTAGCACAGCTAGAATGGGAGCCATGCTATAAAATACTATGTGTAAACACACTATAATATATAAATAATGCCATATATAGTATTTATACAATAAAACAGCACACACAGAGTTCCTGATGGGAGCTCCACCTCACACAGTTTCCATCAGAGGTGCTGTTGCACCTTTCTTGCTGCTCCACCCAGGGAGTGTCTGGGAGCCTGGCAAGGGTTTAACCCAAACTCCTGTCACAGTAGCTGCTGGTCTCCATGAAATCAAAAGCAAATGACTGACCCCTGCAGCTTCTGGAGATGGACTCAGTCTCCAAGTGAAGTGTGTGGCAGTGAAAACAGTTTCTGCAGCATTGGGACTTTTACAACTTCACTTGATGCTCTGCATAACCTGAAGGGGAGGAGGGAGGGAGACTCTTCTGCTACCCCAGCTGAACAAGGGACTGTGAAAACCAATTGGCTTTTTTTCAACCTGTGAATTCTGAACTCACCTTGTTGTCTTGGACCACCACCAGGAAAGGATTTAGGCTGGGGTTTGCCAGGAAAACAAAACTAACACCAGTAACCTTCCCACATGACTGCATGCACAGAGGAAACCCCTCTTCCCCGTGTCTCTGCCCTCTCTGGTTGGACTCCAGGAGGGTTGAAGACTTGGTTGTCTCGTTTTTGCATGTTTTTTTTGTTCCTTCTTCTTGACTGTCGGTGTTTTGCTTCTCTTGTGTGCATTCTGAAACCTCCTGCCCTGTTCTTCCTCAGTGTATTTCCCACTCGTGGAGACTTTCCCTGGTGTCTCTTTCCAGTTGTGACTCTGCAGGTCACACTCCAGTCCTATTTACATGATGGTCAAAGATTGCAGAAATCAGCTCCTTCCTTGTTCCTGTGTGGCAGAAATTACCATCACCAGCAGTTTGAACTCTCTAAGCACAGCAAGGATGCAGGATCTTCCCTTGGTGCCAGCTGGGCAAGGGTTTAAGCTCAGCCTGAAGTGTCTGGTAACCAGTTTGAGCTGCTCTCCCAAGTGGGCAGAGGAGGGGTGTGATAAAAGGTGTCTCACCTGCTCTGCTGTCCCTTCTGGGGTGCAGCACACACTGAGTGCCCTGGGACCAGGGAGAAGTTTGTGCTGATTTCTTAATGTTCTCCTCTCTCCCCACCTGAAGTTTTCCTACACTCCTGGTGCTTGTGGCACCCTCTGAAAACCAGGCAATAATAAAACCAGCTTCTGAAACCCAACTACATCAGACTGGTATTAGGTCAGGGAAGCACTGAGTATAAACTAAACAGTGCAAGGATGCCAGGAACCATTTACTGCTGCCCTGCAGCAGGAGATTATTGGTGCTAATGGCTTAGCAGGAGTGGATAAAAACCCATTTGGAAATGTAATGTCCCAGAGCACTGTCCTCAGCTCCCCTCACACCATGGGTGGGAGCCAGCAGGTAGTGATTGAGCCTTTGGGAGCCTCAGGAAAGTCCTCATTTCCTGCACAGTTGATCAGATTCTTTCTGAGTTACCTGTGGAGCCCAGGGAAGGGATGGCTGAGCTCCCCTCTGGATGTGTGCCCTGCCAGGGCAGTGCCAGCATCACCAACACTCCATGCAGGGACCGTCCTGCTTCCTCAGCACAGCAGAGCACTGGATGGCTCCTTCCTGAGAGTTAAACCTGCTGGCTGGGAAAGGAGGGCACATCCCTTGGCTTCTCCCACAGGTCCTGTGGGTGGAGTTTGGCTCAGGCTGAACCCCCCAGCAGTGTGGGAGCACGAGGTCCTGCATCCCTGCTCCTGCAGCAGAGTGGGTTTTGAGCAGATGTTTGTAAAACGCTGGCCCAGAGCAGGTCTGGCATGTTTGCAGCCCTTGGCTCTCACTGAGCCAGGTGGCACAGGGGGATTCCTCAAGGAACCCCCTGTTCTGTGGAACATCAAGGCTGGAAAATGCCCCTGAGAAGGGTGGAAGGGGCAGATTTCTGCTGGGTGTAAGAGGGAGATCCCCAGGCATGAGACACCCCCTGTAATGCTCTTTGCTTTTCAGCCCCGTGCTGTAGGGAGGATGCATGTCTGTGAGCATGAGCTGCTTCTCTAACCTTCTGGTGACAACCTTCTCTCTTCAGCTACTGACATTTTCACTCATTGTAGGGCTGCTGATTCTGCTGGACTAAACTTTTCCCACTAAACTTCTTCCTCCTTTGTTTGACACACTAACCCATTTTTAATTTTACAGCCCTGTTATATCTGGATCACATCCACCTGCTTAAGAGAAATTAAATGCCATGTGATTATGGAGAGAAAACTGAATTATTTTCACCAGGGCTTGCACTGCTCCTCCTGTAGGGATTCAGCCCTGAGGAGTGGTCAGTGTTCTCCTCTTTGAACAGAATGTTTCTCAGAGCAGAAGTGAATTTAGGTATTGGGGAAGGAAGGAGTCAGGAGCTGGAAATCAGGCAATTCAAAGTGAAAAAAAGGCTCAGCAGAGAAGGTAATTAATCATGGGAATGGCTGTGTGTAAAGTACAGCAGCATCTCTGACATTTAAAATCAAGAAGGGGCATCTTTTCAAAGGATGTTCCTCTTAGTCTTGGTGCTCAATCACTGGAAAAAAAGCTCTGTACTGTGTTAGATAAAAGGTCAGATTCTGTAAGTACAGTGTTCCCTTATCACTCCAAATTCTCTTTTGCTAATTATCTCTCTGAGGTGAGGAAGGCAAAGAGCCTGGAGGAGATGCTGCTCTTGCACTGCCCCATTGTCAGTGAATCACTCCTCACATCTCCACAAACAGGGCAAGTTGAGAATTGCTGCTTAGGAATGTGCCAGAGGCTCAGTGTGCAGCCAGACCACTGGCCATGAGTTGTTCCCAGTTGTTACTGGGAGCTGGTTTCTTGTGTAAAAAACCCTACAGAACCAGACATTTGGGTTTGTTTGATTATTGGTGAATAACCAGTGTTGCTGCAGAGCAGCCTCTTCCACTCAAATCATCTCAACAGTCAAAATCTGGAACTTTGTGGTGATTGTTTTTCTTTTAGGATTGAGGAAAGGAAAAAAAATGTAATTGCTTGGTTAATCTGATATGGCCCGGGGTGGAATCCAGCCCTGGAGTGTCCAGCTTGTATGTGGGAGCCTTGTAACGGGGGCAGAGGCAGAGCAAGGATTTGGAAAAGCAAAATAAAACCTGGGAAAAGGGAGCATTGCCTCTGTACATCTTTAAGAGAAGTTGCTGTGCTGTGAAACACAATTGTGTGTCTCACATGTGGGTATCCATGGATGGTAATTGCCTTCTTGGAGCAGCTGGGATGTTGGAGCATGTGACAGTGTGCAAAAAAAATGGAATTAATCCTAAATTGCTGTGTCAGTCCAGGTCTTGCAGTTTTCTCATTGATATTTCACCAAACAAAATGTGCTCAAATCCTTTCTTTGGCCAGGAAGGGGGGAGAGTGAATTATATTGGAAGATTAACCTTCCTCTGACCAGTCAGAAATGCACATGCTTCCCATTAGGAGCTGAATACAAATCCAGACAGAGCAGATACAGAATTGAGGATGTTTTTTTGGGTTGATCTTAGTACAACTGGCTTATCATTTCCTTTCACTCTTAGTAGTATTGAAAAGAAGTCTTTAAAAAGTTTTATTCTCAACAGGCAACAGGCTGAACTTTAAAAAAAGTCATAAATGTCACTTCAGCATCCGATTTTGCTCTCATGTGCTCCTCCTGAGGCTCTTGGGTTGCAGATCTCACTGTTGCAGAGTTCTGGTGTCATTCCCTGTGGGATACCTTGAGAAATGGCCCAGCCAGAGGTGCTGGAGCAGCACCAGAGCTGGGACAGTCAGGTGTGTGCTCAGCACCAGCAAACCTGTGCACACAGTGGGGCTGACAGTGTTCAGGAAGGGTGTTGGGATTCAAGGTGCACGACAAAACACAGGAGGGGCCTGGTGTGCTGGACTGTGTGTGTGACCTTCCTGCAGGCAGCTGTGCATGAGCTGTGCAGCACTCACAGAAACACTGAGGATGAACAGAAACACTCCCCAGGCCCCTCAGACACACAGAACTGCTTAAACACAGGGGCAGGAATTTCTTTTGCTTTTTAACTTTGATTGTTACAGAAAACACCAGTAAGAGTTGGGACCCTGCAGTGAGAGCAGCCAGTGGGATTAAGAGCAGGAGTTGGCTGGAATTGCCAGGGGCAGCTTGTTTGTCAGGGGTGGGTTTGCTCAGTTTGCCCACTTCCAAAGGTGTGCAAATATGGGATCACACAACCTGTGGATTTGACTTTGTTAGCAGAGGAATTGTCCTTACAGAGGAACTGAATAAAAAAGAAGCAGTTTTGGAGCTGTGGGCTGCAAGGATGTGGTTGTAAATCAGTGTGCCCTGCAGAAGCAAATGACTCTTCCATTTTCTGCTGGTGGCAGGGGTGCAAATTGGGAAATTACAGCTTTTTTAAGATTTATTTTGAAAGTGATTATTACAGAAGAGTGAGGGGCTCTAGTCCTCTCCAGCCTGTCCCCGCAGTGACAGTGACACCAGGGCTGAGGGAGATGTGCTGTGGGATCCTGTTCTGGTTTTTCCACACTCACTGAAGTGAGTCTCCAAAACCTGAACAGCATTCCAAGTGCAGACAAAGGTCTGTATGACAGGAATAACGTCCCTTTGCAGTGATGCTCTTTACATCCACGTCCCACAGGAGCAGCCTGTTTGCCACACACCCCACCTTGATGTTTTCCGGGTGTTCTCACATCAGTTTTTACAGCAAAAGAAGAGAGGAACTGGTCAATGCTCCAGCATATTCTTGGGGAAGGGAGGGGCCTTTTTCACTCAGCCTGTGATTGCAGCACACACAGAAATGGGAACCTGTGTTGGTGAAACAAAGTGCCAAATGCAGGGAATCCTTGGGTCTGGCAAATATTGGTGCCCCAGACACACAGCGTGTCTGGGTCAGGATGACTCTGGTACCCCGAGTGTAGTGAAGTATTCCTCTGATTTTCATGAGTACTTTTCCCCTGATGATTTATCTTTTTCTCTTTTTTTAACAAATAAACCTCAATCCCCCCTTGTTTCAGGGGAACCCAGCGCTCCCAAACTGGAAGGGCACATGGGAGAGGACGGGAACTCCATCAAAGTGAACGTTATCAAGCAGGACGATGGTGGCTCCCCCATCAGACACTACCTGATCAAGTACAAAGCTGTAAGTATGACACACCCCAGCCTGTCCCCTGCTCCCTGTGCAGCCAGACAGCCCTAAAGCTGGGATCTTGTAGGCCAGGCCAGTGTGGGAATAGAATGGGGGTGGTAAATTAGGCCAGACCTGTGTTGAGAGGTAAATCTGTGTCACTCAGATGATTTAAATTTGACATACTGAGATATGTAAGAACACTCTTTAAAGTGCTTTGTAAGGCAGAGAGGATGAGAAGTTGTAACTTTTGCCACCCTGGAAGTGGTCCAATGATGGGGCAAAGATGAGAGGAGGAAATGAGGGGTTTTCTTCAGGTGTGGTAATGCAGAGAATGGGATTCTGGGCAGGAAAGAGGCTGCTTTGGTATCTGTCATCCTCTCCACTTAGAGAGGATGTTCTCACAGAATAGTTGGGGTTGGAAGGGACCTCTGGAGATCATCCAGTCCAAGGCAGGGTCACATGGAGCAGGTGACACAGGAACACATCCCGATGGGTTTGGGATGTCTCCAGAGAGGGAGACTCCACGCCCTCCCTGGGCAGCTGTTCCAGTGCTCTGCCACCCTCCATGGGAAGAAGTTCTTCCTCGTGTTGAGGTGGAACTTGTGTTTTGGTTTATGGCCACTGCTCCCCGTGCTGCCCCTGGGCACCACTGAAAGGAGTCTGGGACCATCCTCTGACACCCCTGGAGACACTTGTATGGATTGATGGGACACAAACGTGCTCCGCTGTAGCTGAGGGCTGCGTGCTGCTGCTGAAGCCTCCCCATTCCCCATGACCAGCCCTCTCAGAGCTCCCCAGGCTGGCTGCTGACCCTGGGCTGTGTTTCCCTGCCTGTCCCTGCCCTGCAGAAGCATTCCCAGGAGTGGAAGCCGGAGATCAGGCTCCCGTCGGGCAGCGACCACGTGATGCTGAAGTCGCTGGACTGGAACGCGGACTACGAGGTCTATGTGGTAGCAGAGAACCAGCAGGGCAAGTCCAAACCTGCCCACTACGCCTTCAGGACGTCTGCCCAGCCCACTGTCATCCCAGGTATGCCTGGCACAGCTTTTCCATTGTTTTCTGCTTCCAATTAATGCACCAGTGCTGCATCCTTTAATGTGCCTGAGTAACCCTGACAACTCGCTTGCTTCGAGCCCATTTATCACGGTTGGTTCCCCATCCAAAGCTTAGTTCTGGCCTGAGTGTACATACCTGTGGTCCATGTTCCAGTATGTACAGCAGCAGCAGGGAGTGCTCCTGACAAACCCCTGCCTCACTGTTCCCAGGGAATGTTGGCTTTTTCTGGGTCGGGATTGCCAGATGAGACTTTCTGAGCTCAGAAAGTGGGGGTCCCGTTTTAAACTCTTTAGCTCTGTGGGGCAATCTGCAATCACAACACAGATTTCCCCACCCCCCAAATCTGCTCTGGGCTTGCTTTTACTGCTTGTTTGTCCATCCAGCTCAGCCTTTGGAGGAATAAAGGTATAAGGAGGTTTGCTAGTGGTTGGGAGACAGTGAAAATCTTTTTATTAAATGCAATGGAGATCAAATGACAGCGCCTGTTTAATGTTGGGGAGGGAATTAGGACAAATAACTGAAAAGCATTAGAATGCTGCTGGAAGCTCTTGTTTCAGACAGACTTTACTTATTAGTGTGCTTAAAAAGTGAGGTTTAAGGACAATTGCTATGAAAACCAAGCAGAACTGTCAGCTGGGCTGCAGGAACTGAGCAGTTCCAAGGTGTGGAAAGGCCAGTCAGTATTTCTTTTCTACACGTGGGCATTTAAAAAGAAAAATGGGCGGGGGAAACCCACACAAAGCACTCAAAACCTCAGGATGGAATTGCTGGGCTACCTGTACATGACAGTTGTGCTGGTTAAAGACAGAGGAGTTCAAGATCTCCTAAGTCAGGTCCTCACTGCACAGCCAGAGTTCATGCCAAGATTGGTGCTGACAGTCCATACTCAGGGGAATGATTTGACTCTGTTCTGCCTTCTGGATGAACTCAGTCTCGTGTTTTTTCTTCAGAACAACTGTTTCCTTTGCCTTGCCCCGAGAACTCAGCCCTTGCTCTGCCCCCTCCTTTGCCCACTCCCTGCCTGGCTGAAGGGAACAGCTGAGCCCCTGTGCAGTGTGAACGCTGAAATCCCCTGGGTTAAGGCAGATAATGATTTGTTAAGCATACAAATGAGTGACCTAGTTGGGCTGGGCTGGGCCAGTGTGTGTGGTAGGGAGGAGGAGGAGGGAAATAGGGCCAAAGAGAGACTGGGGCGAGGGGGGGGATGTTTGAACAAGGCTGTAGTTTTGGGTGGAAGAACCCTCAGTAACTCATTCAGCAACTTACTCTCTGATTCTCATTTTCAACAGCTCTAATACTTACTCCCCTCACACATTTGAAGGACAACTGTGGCTGATGTGGCAGCAGAGAGTGAGGGTAATTTGGCAAAGGGTGCCCTGAGGTCAGCTCAGAGCTGAGCAGCCAAACACCGAGGCTGGAAACAGCAGCGAGTGGTTCCTTTGCACTGGGATGTGTCCCCCCAGTTAAGTTACAAGCACTGATGAGTCTTTCTGTTCCACCACAGTCCTTTGTGTGCAGCCACTGTTGATTTCTTGTGCTGGTGTTTTATTTTAGCCTTTGTCACACACCCCATGGGACAGCAGAGCTGCTGGTTCAGCTGGGAGGTGTATCAGCAAGGTTTGGGGTGCTGGTGGCTTTGGAGCACACAGTGATTGTGCTGCAGTCCGTGGCAATGGGAGGTGTAAGGAGCCCAGATGCCACTGAGCCCTTTAAATCCAACAGTGACATGGGCAGGGACCCTCTGAAAAACGGGCAGAAAAGCCCAGTTTGTCGTCATCAAAATTCTGTGTCCTCTCTGGAGTTACCCCTCCCTTAGTCTGCTGTGGAGCACAGGAGGAACCAGGATTTGAGGCTGCCTCTCGAATGTGGCACTTGGAAATGCCTGAAGCACTTGGAAAAGCAGTTTTTGGGGAGTGCAGATGTGCTGCAGGATTGACCCAACAGCTGGATGCAGCTGTTTCTCAGAAGGTGCTGGTAGAGCCCTTGTGCAGTGACATGATTAGAGCTGAGTTTGTGACTGTGTCTCTTGGGGTTTTTGCCATTTTGGCCTTGCAAGGTGTTTCCAGACCCTTCTGTTCCCTGAGCTGATCCCCAAACTAATAGGATGGAGGAGAATATTTTCAGGGAGCAGGTTTTTTGCAGCCCATGGGCTCTAGTGCCAGACTGCAGCAGGGAAGAGGCTCTGGGTGTTCCTTCCCTTCCCTTTGGCACCTCTTGTTGTTTTCCTGGCATTTTGCTTTTGCATTTTGATTTCAAAAGGGCAGGTCAGAGCCAGTGCCTCTGACATGGCTTTGGTAGCAATAGCTGGAGTTCCCTGCAGACCAAATGTGTATTTAACATGGAGAGTCCTTTGTTACCATCATCTGTACAGTGTGGCTGGAAGGAGAAGTGTACTGTTCTCAGTAATAGTAATAATAATAATAATAATTGCACTGGAGTGGTTCACAAGCAGCTGAAGGGAACAGTCAGTGGATTCCTTGGTGCTTCTTCAGGGTTTTAGTCACCTGGACATACCCAAGTCCGGGCTTTGGGGCAGGGCTTGGCCAGGCAGGTGGATTGTCTGCTCCACAAAAGCTTTTCTTTCCTTTCCTTTGTACATGTCAAAGGCAGCGTTGTCCTTTCAAATACCAGATAACCATTTTCTTGTGTTTCTCGCTGAGCCTTCTGTTCCATCAGTTTTAATCTCATTTGCTTGCAAACCCCCTCAGCCCTGCCTTGGACCCTGCTCTGCAGCTTTGGGCTTTGCTGAGCTTCTGCCCCAGCCCTTTTGTTGTGAATGTGCTGATCCTTGAACCCCTGAGCCATTTTAATTTACGAAATTAAATAGACCTTGGATTCTTATGTTTTCTATATTTATGACCTAATTTTTTTTATCTATTTTTCTCTCTTTCTCTCTCTCTCTTTCTTTCTTTTTTTCTTCTTCCTCCTCCTTTTCTTCCCTCCCCTCTCCCTTTCTCCCCCCCCTTTACCCTTTCCTATGTCTGTCGTCATACATGTCACCTTGGATCTCACGGGACACATCCACGCTTGCCACATGCACCAAATTTGTTTTTAAACAACCATATTTTCCCCTCCTGGGAACCATTGTCTGGCACCTGCAGCGACCTTGGGAAGTCCATCAGCGTCGTCCTCCTTTGTTTCATTGCTTCTCTCTGCAGTGACTCTGCTTTTGCTCTGTTAGAAACTTAAAAGAGAAAATAAAATAAAGCAATATTTGCTTGAAAAGGTCCCAGCAAGGTGTGAAAGCAGATAACTTTGCTGCAGAGGATCATGTCAGTTCAGAGAGAAAAAAAAAAAGAAACAAACACAGAACACTTTAAAAAAAAATGTTTAATTTGAAAGAGTCAGTATTTTGTAACAAGGAAAAAAAAAAAGGTTTAAGCCGAGTTTTTTTCTCTTTAACATTTTTTTTTGTTACTTGTAATGAATTTGCCCTTTTTAATGGATGTAAAGAAAGAATTTTTTTGCGTTGTTTGCTCGCTGTTTCCATCCAAGGAAGGCACAATGGTGAAAGCCTTTAAGATCCTGCTTTTTGCTGGTTTCTCTGCACATCTGGTGCTGACCATCACTGTCTTGTGCAAAAGCTTTCTAAAGGCCCAGCCAGCAAGGCTGAACCTGCAGACTGTAAGGAGAAAAAGAAGATCTGTCAGAGACCATCGTGCTGCTGTGCCCCGGTGCCTGGGGGGGCTGTGGGACGCGCAGTCACACCTCTGCCCCTCGAAGCTCCTCCTGTGCTCACTAGAAACGAGTTGCACTGAAGAGGCTCCTGTTTTCCCCCTCCCTGGGGCTGCCCTGGGTGCACTGGGGGTGTCGTGGCTTGAGAGGAGCTGGGCACGAGGAGCCCCTGAGCACCCAGAGCTGCCCTGGATGCTTGGCTAACACCTCCTGCTTCCCAGCCCCACAGAGACCCCTTGCCCTGCCCCTTTAACAGAGAGGCTTAGTTACCTGACCAGCTAAATTATTGTTATTATTGTGACTACTGATCCTTAATAACGTTCCTGGTTAACTGTGCACGTGGCACTGCCAGGGTTAATCCGTGGTGTGAACTGGTGCAATAGAAGCATCTTTGCTGCCAACTGCTGTGTGTTGCATTTCTGCATTTGAACAAATTTCAGGTGACTTTTTTTTTGTTTTTCTTTGCTCCTTACTTTTAAAAAAAAAAAACCACAACACACATCCCCCCCCCCCAAAAAAAACCCCACACCAAAAAAAAACCCCAACCCAACAACAAACCCAGTGCCCCTCATGCATTTTCTTGGTGGTAGGAAATCCCTTTGGCTCTAATGCTCTTCTGTAAATGGGGTCTCTCCCTTCTGAGTGGGCCTGAGGTGGCCAGGGATGAAATTGTTGACTCAGTTGTTGAACTGTCTGTGCAGAATGTCTCAAATACTCTCAGTTGGATGGGATTAATCTTTCTAACAGAACTCTTTTAGGGGCAAACAAAACCCTGCTCTGCACATAAAACCTCTGCTGTGTTTATTCAGACCTTGTTCATTATGATTTGTGAACTGCTTTTCTATCTAAATTATAAATGAAAACCCTGGTGCAGGTGTTGGACATAAAAGCCTGTGGATTTCTCTTTTTTTTTTTTTAAAAACCCTCATTTCAGTGTTTTAGAGTGTAGAGAATGTGTTACATCTTCTGAGTTTACACCTTAGTGGTACTGAAAAGTAAATCACTGCAAAGTGATTACAGCAAAGGAATCATAATACTAAAAAATGGTGTGATTTCCCCTGTAACTGAGCTCATTAAGGTCGTTTGTAGATCTGCTGTCAGCTCTTTGTGGGTCTCCCGTTATCTACAGAGGGAGGTTTTTAGGTGAGGCTGAGATGGATCTCACCCAAGTCACAGTTATTAAAATTATCCTGGATAAGCTCTGGCTTTACAGTGTGGTGTGGAGAGAGAGCAGCACCAGGGGAGGTTGTTCTGTCCCTCAGGCAGGGGGGGTTTGAGGGGCTGCTCTACCAGACAAGTAGGTGAGAGATCATTTTTGTGGCTGAAATTACTTAGAATTAATCCCATATTCAACAGCAAACAGGAATCTGGTCAGCATGGAATATATACAGGAAGGGCTTCTTTCTGCTGGAGGATTGAGGGGCTTGGGGTGAATGAGGCTGCAAAACCTGTCACCCCTTCTTCCAGGGACACTGCAAATTAAACCTGTTGGCATCCACTGAGAGCAAAGAGCTGCTCTCCTGGGTTTGGGGGTTTTTTTGGGGTGGGTTGTTTTTTTTTTTCTTCTGCTGCATGAATTGTTTTTTTTTTTCTTCTGCTGCATGAAATGATTTTTTATTTGTTTTGTTTGTACTTCTTTCTTTTGCCAAATACTGTGGGACTTCGGAAATGCCTGGAATCATCCCTGCTCCTTTCCATCCCTTTCTGTCCTTCTGTCTGCCTGTGCCTGAACATTCCCTAGCTGAGACCCCACTAGGAAGACACAGCTGAGCTCTCTCTGGCAGGGCACCTGTCTGTACAACTGAGCTGCAGAAAGTAAAAATCCGTGGGTCATTTTATTGTACACTGTAAAATGAGGGTGTCAGAAAAGTCAGTCTTGCAAGGAAGCTCATTTTCCATTGGAAAAAAAAAATAATTTGTAATTAATAAATTCTTCACTTCTTTAGAATTAAGGACTCCAGAAGTTTTTTAATGTTTTGTGTTTCCTTATTTAACTTGTGGAAATGTTATTCCTCCTAGTCCTGAGAATAGCAAAAGGGGATTAATGGAAAGGTTGAATGTGCTCTGGATCAGGTCAGAAATGTCCAACATCTATTTATTACATGTCCTCTCATCCACAGTGTGAGCAGCTGGTGCTCAACAGTGACTATTTATTTATACATTTCTTTTCTACACAGAATGTTTTAGACCCCAACAAACTCTTTAGGGATGTCTAAATATCAGTTTCCTTAAATAAAACCTAAATTCTGCTATAGAATGGAGTCAGTAGTTCTTAGAAGTGTTTGTAGATCAATTTAATTTAATCAGATGTGACAGTCTGTGAAAATGAATAACATACCAGATGCTTTCTGCATTTTATAGGAACAGCAAAATTCCTTTGCAAAGTATTATACAGGAAAAAGAAATGCAGCACCAACAGCCTCCAAGTTCAAGGGGTCACAGAGGATTCTTAAATTATTCTTCCTTATTGCTGGACTCTGAAGGATTTGGAATATCAATTCATGTCATGAATTAGAATTTATAAAACTCAACTAAGCAGGAGAGGTTTGGAAGTTCCTGAAAACTGCAGGGCTTTTCTTGCTAGCCCAGAAAAAACCAAATTGCAGGCAATTACCTTGGCCCAGTTTGATTGTCTGCAGTGCAAAATATAAGAATAGCACAAAACTGAGGGCATTTCCCTGCAGATTTGCCCTGGGGGGCAGAGGAGGAATGGTCTGGAAGGGAGGGGGAAACGAGGAGGGGGGTTTTGTCTTGTCTCAGTATCTCTTCTCTGGGTGTTCAGACAGAACAGGGTTATTTTGTGGCCTCTGGCAGTGGTGGAGCTCGGTGGGGTTTGTTCCCTTGTGCAGAGGGTTCCAGAGCTCCAGGGCAGGGACTCTGCTCCAGGTTACAGCACAGTCACTGTAGCCTGGGAGCTCTTGGCAGTTTTGGGGATAAAATTCCATGCATTATTCCTCAGCTGAGCTCCCCCTCCCTCTGTTCCAGCTTTAGAACCTGGTATCTTCACTCCAATGAAGTGCCTGCTCTGCTGCACATGGGGCTGCAGTGACCTCAGTCACCCCCTTTTTGAAGTCACACTGACTGAGTTTCCAAGAATTGATGATTTTAATTCTTCCCCCACGACGGTGACGCTTCCCTGACTCATCTGTGAGTCACGGACAAGGTGTGGGCAACACACAAAAACCACAGGGCTCTTGAGGTGGTTTGTGCCACAGATAATTCCTGCCTTTGAGGGGCCTTTGGCTGATACTGGCAGGTCTTGGTGGGGAGAGGAAGCAAAGAGCAGGACCCTGGTTTGAGTGGAATTTTCCAGAAGGTGTTTTCTAGCACATGGAAGTCCCAGGATGAAATATTTTTGTCTCCCTCCAGCTCTGGTGACAGGGATGAGGTGTATTTTGGAGGCACACAAGGAGCTTATTATCCTGTAATCTTGTCTGGGATTATTTCCTTAGTGCACCTTTAGGATCCTGCCCAGGAGCTCCTTCCCAGGAAGGAGATGTGTCTGAGGAGTTTGACACATCCTCAGCTTTTCCTCCAGGAGCTGATGTGAACAGGAACACGTTAGTTATTGAATAATTCACACAGCAGTCCTGAATACATTAGAAGAGGGAAAATTCATTACCTCTTCCCTCCCTGCACACATCAGAGGGTGATTAATTCCTTCAGGGCTGCAGGATGCTGGCAGGGGGCTGGGCTGGGCTGGGGGACACATGTCCTGCTGAGCACTAAATGGGCTTGTGATCCCAGTGTCAGGCAGGTGCCTCAGAGTGGCTTTTGGATGCTCTCCTGTTGGGGTCTGTGTTCCTTGATACATCTCAGGGGCACAGAAAGAGCCAACACTGCCCTGCCTCAGGCTAAGGGTGTTCTGTCTCCTGTTTTGAAGCAAGGGGGTGTGTGGCAGGGGGGTATGGCGCTGTCTGTGAGCCCTGGAAAGGATCTTTCCACCTGTCAAAGGCAGCATAAATCAGGCTGAGGGAAAGAGGTGCTTTGCTGGGTGTTTCTGCAAGGGAGAGATTGCCAGGGTGTGGGGGTTGTGACATCCAGCAGCAAAAAATGCAGTAGAAATTACTAGAATTGCTTCTTAATTGAAAGAAAAACCAAAATACTCCTATGAGTGATGACAACTATGGTGCTCTTGTCCAGCTGTCTCGGGAATCATCAGCTCTGTCAGAGGCACAAGCCCTTGCTGAGGGCACAGTCCCATCCTGAGAGGTAAATTAGGTGATGGCTGAGACCAGCAAACAGGTTTTGAGTGGTTTGGTACCTCTAAATAGGTGTTGAACTGCATGAGCCACCACCCAAATGCTCTGCCTGCAGATGGGCAGCTTGGCAGGAGTTACTCTGAACAGAACAAGGGGAACAAAAAGCACCTGGTGTTCAGGGTGTGATAGAAAGAGCCTGCGAAGCTGCAGCTCTGCCTGCTGCTTCTGACAGGGCTCACTGCTGTGTTCATCCCCTCCCTGTTCCAAAGGAAAGGCTCAGCAGTTTAGAAGCAGGTAGGAAGTTAAACTCCACTTCCCCTGGAGTTAGTGCTGTGTGGGCAGCCCCATGCAGTGCATTTCCTGGGCCCCCATCAGCACCTCTCACCTGCTGTCCCTTTGTCTCCTGGAAAAGGCAAGGTGTTGTTTTCTGTTCTGCAGCTGGGGAAAGGTGGTGGGGATGGGCTGTGGAGGAGCAGGGAGCTGCTGGGGCCAGGGCAGCACCAGCAGAGTGGCAGATCTGCTTATCTTTGCCACCTGCCTCCTCACAAGGCTGTTGGGTTGTCTGTCCCTCAGCCAGAACACTCCTGAGCACTCAGTGGTGAGCTCAGCTGCCTCTGGATAAGCCGTGGGCAGTTCTCCCCTCCCCAGTTCTGCACAGAACTTCCTGAGCTGCAGGAAGGGGTTTAACTCCTCTCAGTTCCATCACATAAGGGGCTCATCAACACCAAGGCCCCACAGGTATCACCCAGTATTTTGTGTCCCACCTGGGCAAGTCCAGATGGGAAAAGCCCTGTTAGGACCACGTGAATCCACCTTTTCAGGATGTCCTGCATGTCTGTGGGATGAAGCCCAGGTTATAAAACAAGGCTGCTAGAGAGAGGGTGAACTTTCTGAAAGCTTCCTGTGTCTGTAACCTTGAGTGTAGCCAAACTCAAGCCCTGACTCCCCTTTTAACCACAGTGCCTTCTCTTCTTCTCTCTTTGGTCCCTGAAGCCAGCACCAGCCCCACCTCAGGCCTGGGCACCGCTGCCATCATTGGCATCCTGGTCGTGGTGTTTGTGGCGCTGCTGGTGGCCGTGGATGTCACCTGCTACTTCCTCAACAAGTGTGGGCTCCTCATGTGCATCGCTGTCAACATGTGCGGCAAATCCGGCCCCGGGGCCAAGGGCAAGGACATGGAGGAGGGAAAAGCTGCCTTCTCGTGAGTACTGCCCTTCCCACGGCTCCTGCTCCGGGGAGAGCGCTGTCCCGGCGGGCTGGGGCTTCCCCAGCTCTCAGGGGAGGGTGCTGGGAAGGTCTGGGCTTCCTTGTGCTTCCAGGAAGGTGTTTCTAGTTGTGTCTCGTTCCTGTTGGTGGCCCAGCGGACACCCCAGTGCTGGGACATCCCAGTGCTGTTCATCCCGCTGGAGGGGAAGGAGAAGTGACCCCAAGGAGCGCCCCGTGTTTTAGCTCAGCGTGTCTGTCCCTCTCTGGGGGCGTTTGCAGCGTGCCTGTGCAGGAGGATTCCTGGGAGGGGGCTCCAATGTCGCTGCAATTCCTTCCTTGCAGGAAAGATGAGTCCAAGGAGCCCATCGTGGAGGTGCGGACGGAGGAGGAGCGGACGCCCAACCACGACGGGGGCAAACACACGGAGCCCAACGAGACCACCCCGCTGACAGAGCCAGAGTATGTTGGCATAGCCAGTCCTAGCACGGGGTCACTGCGGTGCCCTCAGCTGCCCTAACCTGATCATGGTGTCCCACGAGCACAACTTAGGGCAGGAGGAGAGGAGGAAAGGTAAAACCTCCACATTTGTGACGTGCCAGTGAGGAAGTGCCTCCTCTCGAGGTTCAGTGACTCCTGCTCCCAGCACTGGAGTGGAGCAGTGTGTCCTGAAGGGCCCATCTGTGCCAGCCCTGCCCGGGATGGAGACCAAACACTGCAGAGGACCCAGAGCAGAGTGAGCCCCGGCTGGCACCGAGCGCTGTGTGAGCTGTGCCCAGCAGTGCTGGAGGAGACCTGGACCCCTCTGAGAGCAGCAGAGTAGCTGGGCTCTGATGTGGAGGAGGCAGAGCAAGTCTGAGGATTCGGAGAGAGGGCTGAGAGCCACCTGTGAGCTTCGTTCACATCAGGGAACTCACCTGGGGCCTGAATCTGTGTCGCATGTGCTTGGGGGAAAAAGGAACGTGTTCTGTGTGGCTCAGTGAGGGCCTTGCAGGCCTTCAGGCCAACCTGCAGGTACAAGGACAGGGCCAAGGTGAGGGGTTGGGTTCAGGGCTCCTACTCTGGGACCGTGCTGTGTGGTGACAGATGGCACAGGGCTGCAGGCTCAGGGCTTTGGCAGGAAGCTTCCCTGGGAGCTCAGGGGGAAGCGCTGGGAGCGAAGTTAGGCTGAGAGAGGAGACTCTCTGCAAGTTGGCAGGTTTCCATTTGTCTCAGACCCGAACCAAAACTCTCGAAGAACAAGCCATTCCTGCAGGTCACATCCTCTTTGCCTTTTTTCTCTCCTAGTTATCCTCACTCTTCCCTCGCTCCCTTTGCACGTCTGACCTCTGAAAAGTCTCTGCTCCTCCTGAGTCCCTCTCCACGTTGTGTGTGTGTGTGTGTGTGTGTTGTAACCAGCTGGTGCTGCTCCAGCCTCTCACTCTCCCTCTCTGCCCCCCCTTTCCCTGCTGTCGTTTGGGGGCTTCATTGTCTCTATTTCTCTTCTGCCCCTGTCCCCCCCGCAGGCACCCCGCCGACACCACAGCCACCGTGGAGGACATGCTGCCTTCTGTCACCACGGGCACCACTAACTCTGACACTATCACTGAAACCTTTGCCACTGCTCAGAACAGCCCCACCAGCGAGAGCACCACGCTGACCTCCAGCATTGCCCCTCCGGCCGCGGCCGCCGCCGACTCCAACCCCGCGGCGCCCGGCCAGGCCACCCCGGCCAAAGGGGCGGCCGCCGCCTCGGGGTCGTCACCGCCACCCTCCTCCACCCCCAGAGTGGCCCCTCTGGTTGACCTCAGCGACACCCCGAGCTCTGCTCCGGCCACTAACAGTTTGTCTCCAAGTGTCCTGCCGGGCCAGGGCGCGGTGCTCAGCCCCAGCGCCGCCGCCGAGGCCTCCAAAGCCGCGGCTGGGAACAAGCCGGCTGCCCCCAGCCCTGCGAACCTCACGGGCCCTCCAGCTCCATCAGAGCCCAAGCAGGAGGCCTCCAGCACCAAGAGCCCCGAGAAGGAGCCTGTGCAGCCCAGCACAGTGAAGAGCCCGACGGAGACGCCCAAGAACCCGAGCAACGTGAAGAGCGAGGCTGCCTCGGGCAGCACCACAAACCCCTCCCAGAAAGAGGACTTTAAAATGGACGAAGGGACCTTCAAGACACCAAACATTGATCTTGCAAAGGATGTTTTTGCAGCTCTTGGCACTGCTCCTGCCAGTGTGGCTGGTGGGCAAGCTCATGAGCCTGCTCCTTCCACTGCAGACAGCTCTGTACCCGCTGCGCCTGCAAAGACCGAGTACGGCTGCCTTTACTCTTGTGTTGGTTGTGTGCTGTGTCTCTTGTGCCCTGGTGCTCGTGCTGTGTCCTTGTTGGGTGTTCTCTTAACTAATCTCACTGTTTCCTTAGCGAACTAACTCACCACTGAACCACCAGGGCTTGGCTTGAAAGGTCCAGGAGGAAAGCCAGGAGTAGGCTGTGCCAGGGAAGCAAAGAAACCTGGGAGTTTGTTGGGAATGTGTTATTCCTCAGACTTCTGTGCAGCTTTGTCTCTTGTGGGTTATTCTTTTATGGAAGAGAGCAGAAATAGTTCAGTTTGGTGCAAAGGAAGAGCTTTCCTCAGAGGTGCTGAGTTCCTGCAGGTCAATGAGCACAACCACCCAAATTCCATTTCCTGACAGATCAGTGGAAATTCAGAACTTACTCAGTGCAGGGCTGGGCAGAAAAACTAGTGCCATGTGGAACTGTGAAAGCAAGGAACCTCTGGATTTGTCCCTAAGCTGGCAGAAGGATGAGGCAGTGTGGTGCTGTCTGAGAGGGGAGCAGTGGGGTCAGGATAACCTGGCAGAGTGTTGGGTTAGGGATGAGTCTCCACCAGCTGTACCAGGCCTCCTTTCTAGCTGATTTGTTCAGAGAGCAGCAGCACATCCCTAGGCAGGGCCACCCCAGGGCCCTTTGGGGCCTTGTGCCATGGGGAGAGGATCCACATCCCTCAGCTGAGGTGGGTCTGCAGCTGCTGGCAGAGCCTGTGGAGATGGTCACACCTCCCTTCCGCTTGGGAAAATTCCCATCTTCCGTGTTTCGCTCCCTGCAACGTGCTGGGAAATTCTGGGACTGGCGTCCTGTAGGAAGAAAAAAGGTTTTCTGCTAAAAACACAGCTGTGTGACCAGGGCAGTTGGGTGCTCAGGTCAAATTCCTTGGCCACCCTGCAAGTTTCCCTTTTTGCTCACCTGGAGCCCCTGGAGCCGAACCCTTGTCCTGCCTCGTGTTAGCCCAGGGCAGGAGAAGCAAACAGGATGAATCCAGAGCCAAGTGAAGCTGGGCTGGGGAGGGGGGGGGGATTGAGTTTGGTTTTACTCTTCTGTGCATCAGGAAATGCTCCTTTTGCTCTGCCACAGCGAGGTGTTGGTTCCACAAAGCTGTTCTTGCCTTGTCAGCTGAGCCAGCCTGTGTTTCTGTGCCTCTAAACTGTGCCGTTTTGGTGATTGTTCCCCAGGAAAACCCCAGTAGAAGACAAATCCGAAGTGCAGGTGACAGACAGGAAGAGCCCTCCGGCAGAAGTGAAGACGGTCCCCAACGAAGCCACACAAACAAATGAGAACGAGAGCAAAGCATGATCAGCACCGGCGAGAGAGCGTTGAAATCACAGCCCACACACCCATCTCATTCCTCTAGTGTCTGTTGCCTTTTTTAAAAACAAACAAACCAGAAAATGCAGAAATGGGGGGAGGGGGGAATGTCTCTTTTTTTCTTTTATTTTCTTCTCTTTTTTTTTGTTTTTGTTTGTTTTTTTCTTTTTCCTTCTTTTTCTTTTTTTAATATTTCTAGAAAGATTCTATTCGTTGTGCACTTGCTTTTAAAAAGTAATACATGTTAAAAACAGGGTTAAACCCGTAACCAAATCAGGGCTTGGCTGACCCTGTGTATATTCAGAGAAGCAAAAGTTGCAATAGTGTTTGCAATGTGGTTGGGAAGCTCAGAATCAACTAGTCCTAGACAAAAAAAAAGACAAAAAAAAGACAAAAAAAAAAAGAAATAATCAAAGAGACCCTGTTGTTTCCTTTGTTAGTATAGCAGATATAACCACTGTGCTGCTGGGCACAGCTGGTGCTTAAAGAACAAAGTCCACAATTTATTTTTATACTTTTCAGTCGAGTTTGAAATATGTAAAGCCTCATAAATAAGTTATAATTTCTGTTCACCTTGTATTTGTTCAGTATGCAAAGTGTCTCGAGCCCTTTGTGACTGAATTCTGTTTGCCACATTAGACATTTATTTGGGGTTTATTATTACCTATTTTTTAGGAAGAATGCCAAAATTGCAGCTTGGGGGGATGTATTTCAATTTGCAGTATTCAGACTCTACATTTCTTTAAATTTTATGTTAATTTTTTTTTTTTGCCAATTTTTGTTCTTTCCAGTGTTTACAATTGACAAATATTTTTTTAACTTTTGTTGTGTTTAAATGGATGTGTAAAATAGCTGCCTTTTTTTTTTTTTTGTTCTGTTTGGAAGTCAATCCAGTCTCTAGTCTCTAGGGTAGCAGCATGCTTGCTTTGCAAAGGGAGACATTTTCAAACATGGATGTTTACAGTAGTTGTTTCCCCTTTATCTTTTCTTAATTATTGTTATTATTATTATTATTGTTATTATTATTATTATTATTTCTTACTGGAGTAAGAAGAAAAGCGATGCTGGGGTTTGGTTTGGGATTCTTTTTTTTTGGAGGGGGGTGGGGGGTATTTCAAACCACTTGTCACCAATCAGGGTCTTTATCCAGCAATCCACATAACCACAGGTTCTCCTTGGAATGAGGGAATTGCTGGAGAAAGTCCTTCTATTCTTAAATTTAGTTGAAGTCCCTTGCTGGACCTGGGCCTGACTGCATAAGAGAAATATCATCTCTGCTTTTTTAGGACATTCTCCCCTTTCCTTGGTGGAACCTCCCGGAGCTCCGAGGAGCAGAAGGGAGATTGTACAGTTTGGGCTGGTCTGGGCTCAGATGTTTGACTGCACCAGTTCCTCCTTATCAGGATGTCAGGAAATCCCAGTGTCAGTCAACCCCACGTCCCGTGGCCCTGGAAAGCACATTTAGAAGCAAAGACTCTTTGCCCAAAGGTGCTGGGCAGGTTCCAGACCCCCCAACTGCTGCTGGTGGGGCTGGACCAGCTGATCCCTGTAGGTCCCGTCCAACTGACCCTTCCTGTCCCGTCCCACCCCCTGTGTGTGCCGAGTCTGTGCTCTGCAGAACCAAAAACACCAAATCAGGAGCAAGTGCTTGCAAATCAGTGCCAGGGCTGCCAGTGGGGCCCCCTGGCACCGTGTCTGAGGAGCTGGGAAAGGGGGTGAGGCAGCACCCCTGTTAGAATCATGGAGGGGGCAGCTGATAGTGGCATTTCTCATCAGGAATCATGGAGTAACGCTGAGATTTGGGGGTGAAGAGGAGCTTTGAGCAGAAGGGAGGCAGAGGAGGCGTGTAGGGAGAGACCAGCCCATTGTATAGAGATGTTCCTTCTGTTGGGGTTTTGGTTTTCTTTTTTTTCCCCTCCTTTTTTTTTTTTCTTATTTTGTTTCTTTTATTTTCTTTTTTTTTTATTCTACTTTAGATCTGCAAGCTTGTGCACTGTGGGTGCGTGACTATTTTAGTGTGAACCGTGTTTTTTGTCATAGTATTGAAATAATAAAAAGCTTCAACATAGTTTGGATGTGGAAGGTGTAGCGCTAGTTCAGATTTGAAGAGAAAAAAAAAATATAATCAGGAATTAAACAAAGAAATGAAAAGAGAACAACTCTTACAAAGAACAGAAGCCTTTAAATGAGAAAAACCAACCCGAGCTGAGTCTGGTTCTGTGGTGAGGAGCAGGAGGATGAGGGGGGTTTGGAGGCCACAGTTGGCTCAGGTCAGTGGAGCCACTTCCATGTCCTTGGAAGGAGTGCAGTCTGTTCCAGCAGCATCACATCACTTCCAACTGTGGAAAATAATGGTCTTGTCATTTGCTAAGTGTGGGGTTTTTTGCATCCTTTCCTCAGCTCCTGGGGTGCCCGTGGGGGATGGCTGGAGGTGCAGGCCTAGACACTCATGCAGGACCCATCCCGGTGGGATATGGGGGCGGGATGGGGTCTCACCCCACAGCCCCGTGTCAGATCCCACCCTTGCATGACCCATCACAGCAGTGTCGGTGGAACTGGGGGGAAGTTTGGCTCACAGTCCTTAGGGTTGCTTTGTTTTCCCGAGAAACCCACCCCTGAAATGCAGCACGAGAAGCTCCCGTGTGTGTCTGCGCCGGGGCAGCCGTGGGTGAGCTCAGTCTGTCGGATCCCTGCAGAGTTTTGGCTGGTTTTGTCATCTCTTGTGTTGTAGCTCCCCAGTTGTAACCCCTGAAAAGCTGAGCTGGCAGGAGACAACCCCAATGCCCAGTGCCAACCATCAGCACCTGTTCGGGGGGGGAAAACTGGGGGAACTCCCACCTGGATTGGCCTTTGTGTTGGGAAGGGGGAGCAGCTCAGAGCCCGCTCCAGCAGCCACCCCTGCAGCAGGGGTGGGGGTGGAACGGGGGGAGCTTTAAGGTCCCTTTCCCCCCAAACCATTCCACGAGTTGCCATTCCCAGGGTAGCCCAGGCTTCACTGCTCTGGCTCTCACCCCTGGGTGCTGTGTTGGTGTGTGTGTCCATCCCCACCCGTGGGTCCCCGTGGCCTCCCCAGGAGTGCTGACATTGTGCTGCCCATGCGTGAAGGTGACGACAGTGCATCCCGTCCTTCAGCTTTTGAGAGTGGACTTTTATTTTCACACTTTTCTATGGAGCCTTCAAACCCCCACGTTTTTCACACTTAGGCTGTTTTTGATAGTTGTTCTCAGCCCCTCCATTGCCATCCTTCCCCAGCATTCCCTACTTTTGGGGGCCTTCTATCTTGTTAAAAAAAGAAAAAAACAAAAAATCTTTTTACCGAGTGAAACATCGAGTCCACCTTTATCCCCATTCTCACTGGTGTAAATACTGATACTAACTGAGGATTTTGACTTTGCATTCTGTCAGAATACTGTGTTCAAATAAAAATTATGAAAAAGAAAAAAAAAAAACAAGCTGCTGCCTACAGTCTGCCCTTCTTTAGCTGCTCTGCCAACTCCCCCTGCCGGGCCCATCCAACCCCTGAGTGCCACAAACAGTGTCTGCAGGTTCGTGTCTTTGCCCCATGGTATTTATTAATTTCACTTCCATGGCCCCTGGGACACAGGGACAGCTTTCCCTCCCTCCAACCCCCAGAAAAAGGCACTTCTGTGTTGTGTGGCTATGGAAAGTGTGAGTTTGGGCTTTAAAAGTTCTCCTTAACCCATCCTGAATTGGATGCCTGAGCTTGATTAATGAGGGTCGAATCTAATGAATTTATTTAATGAATTTAATTAAGGGCATTTATCTTTTTTCCTAAATTTTACCCAGAAACCACCAAAATGCCCCAAGTTTAATTTTTTTAGTCTGGGGGGTTGCAAGGGGTGGGGTGTCTCTTTTTCTTGGAAATATTTTCACAAATTCCGAGTTCATTTTCACACAGAAGTTTCCATTTGGCTGAAAAAGATCTTTTTGTTGTGTTTTGTTTTGTTTTTCCTCGCTACCCAATTGATGTAAAAAACACCAATTCCTTTTCAAGTGGGGGGAACATGACCTGGCCCCAGTCCCTGGTGGTGTCTGCAGGGAGGGCTCCGAGGTTGCCTGTTGTGTTCCTGGCTTTAGCAGCTGCTTCCCTGGATCCCCCCAGTGTCTGCTCTGCATCCCGTGCCGGGTGCCTGGAATCTGTTCCCTGCCTTTGCCTCCTTTCCTGCTGCACCATCTTAACCTTCAGGAGCTCAGGTATTTTCCCCTCTCCTCCCAGAGATAACAGAGGGACCTGGAGCCTCATTTAGTGTCGCTGCAGAGCACGTGTTCTCCTGTGAAAAGTGGGTTTTCCTTCCCCTGGAGTCACCATTGTGCTCAGTGACCAACAACTGGCAAATTCTTTATGAGGTCTTTGTATTTCTTCAGCCATTTTTCAGTCTCCAGACCTGCCTTTTAATTCCCATTTTAATTCCTAACTCCTCTCTCCCCCTGTTAAGGCCGTGGCACCCGACTGGCAAAGTCATCCTGGCTGAGTGTGGCAGCTTTAACCACCAGTCTGGACTGAATTTAGGGTAAGTAATTAGTAATTTGGGGTAATAAGAGCAGGGCTGGAGGGGTTTAGGCGGGTGGATGGAGATGTTTATGCTACGAACACCTTCTTTCTCTTGTTCTTTCCAGACATTATAATTAGTTGGGTTGTAATCAGATACAAATTGTGAATCCCGTGCTTGTGCTTCAGGGCATCATTTTAAGTGCTTTTGTATGGAAATGGAGACCTGGACACCTTTCAGTAAAGGTGTGTCTCACCTGTGCAGGTTTGCTGTGCCAGCACAGCATGGCTTTGTTCCCCAGATTTTCTGGGATAACCAATAAAAAAAACAGCATTCTGAGTAAGCATCCCAGTGCCAGAGCCATCACCTCCTGGTGGTTTTAATTGGACCCCATGGACCCAGGGCTGGAAAGAGCTTTATTAGAGGAAAAAAAACCCCACCTTTGGGATGGTGAATTGCGTGGGCAGAGCTGGTTGCAGCGGGAGAGGGGAGATGTTTGGGTTTTGTGCATGAGGGAGAGGGAAAGGGGTTTAGGGGATATTCTGGTTGCAAAGGGAGTGGATGGGGCAGGAGATCTGCTGCCTGTGGAGTCAGAGAACTCGGCATCTTCTTGGCACACAGGATTCCTCCTCCCGGCAGCTGTGGTGGGACGTGGAAGCAGAGGGAGGCGAATGGAGCTGCGGGGTGTAAAGTTACAGTGAAATTTTCTAATTTCACACCCATCAGACCCCACAGTGACCCGTCCTCGGGCGCTGCTGCCGCTGCCAGGTGACCTCGCTGTGTCTGTGCCGTTCTCTCCCAGACGGCCGGGTGAGGATGTGCCTGGAATGGGAACATCGCGGCGGTGCAGCAGGAGCTCGGCGATGCTCTGGCTCCCTTTGGTGGCCGACAGCTTCTATAACTACCACCTCCAGCGCTCTGCCTTTGGAAACACGGCCCTGCAGCCGCTGCTGACGAGGTGATTATTGGCAATAATAAAAAATTTCTCCGTGGAAAAAGGGTGGTCATTGGAAGGGGTTTGGAGTCCCCATCCCTGGAGGCGTCCAAGGAACGACTGGCAGTGGCACCCGCTGGCAAGGCGGGGATCGGTCACAGGTTGGACTGGGTGGGCTGGGAGGGCTTTTCCAACCGAAATGATCCCGTAATTCCACGATCGCGGGGGGGGGACGCGCCCGTTTCCCGCGAAACAGCAGGCGCTCATTTGCATGGCTCCGCCCTTTAATTTGCATAACTCCGCCCACAGGCGCCCCGCCCGCGGATGCGGCGTCACCGGGCGCGTCTCCCCGGCAACGCCGCCGGTTCGAGTCCCGGCCCCGCCGGGTCCCTTCGCGTCCCCCCGGTGTCCCCTCCGTGTCCCCTCGCTGTCCCCTCCCTCGTCCCCCTCTCTGTGCCCCCAGCCATGCTGCACGACGAGGACACCGAGGCGGATTTCCAGCGCTTCCTCCGCCGCGTGGACGATGTCAGTGAGTGTCGTGCGGGGGCCGCGCATCCCCGGCCCCTCCGGGCGGGGAGAGGAGCAACAGCGGGGGGAATCTGGGGGGGAAAGGGAGGCGGAAAATGAATGGAGAAGGGGAGAATTGCTGCTCCACTGTCCCGATGTGGATTATACACAGTGTCCCTGTGAGCTCAGGAGTGTCCCCATGGACTCAGGTGTGTCCCCATGGGCCCAGGTCTGGCCATGCTTTGGGGATGCTGAGAGCTGCTTTCTTTTATATATATCTATTTATTTATTTATAAATAAATATATTTCTGTATTTATAAATACATTTATTTGTTTATTTATAAATGTATTTATTGACTTGTTTTGATAACACAGACACTCTGGGAGCTCCAGAAAGTGATGTAACATTGAGTTTGTGTTCCTAAACTGTCCCAGGCCAGGCTGGACGGGGCTCAGAGCAACCTTGGTCCATGGAAGGTGTCTCTGCCCGTGGCAGGGGGTGGAATTAAATGAGCTTTGAGGTCCTTTCCAACCCAAACCAGTCTGTAATTCTGTGATTCTTATATCCTGCTCACCAGTGCCTTCAAAAGCAGGTGCCACCTGAGCTCCTGGTCCCTTCAGGATCACTTTGGAGTCCTGTGTGTATATAAAATCCTTTATTTTCCCATCTTCTTTTTAGGCAATTTGCTGCAAGGCCTGAAGTCCCCAGACTCTGCTGTCAAGGAAAAAGCCCTGGCTGAGGCAGAGAAAAGGCTCCAGGAGGAAGGAACCAGCAAAGGGGAGGAAACCAGGACCACGGTGAACAGGACAGTCATCAACACCCGAGCCTCTGTAAGGGCTTTGCCTCTGAATGCAAAGCTGGTTTAACTCCTTTAAATAGCACTAATTCACATCCCTAGCTCAGGAGAAGGAATTTTAAACAATATTCACAGCTCTGGGCTGAATGTGGCTTTATTTCTTATCAGTAGTTATTTTATTGGGAGGTACTTGGTGGGATGTTGTCTGGGCCCTGGGGCTGCTGAGAACGCAGAGGATTTCTCTTGGATTTATCCAAGCTGGATAAATGTGGCACTGAGGTGCCAAAATTTACAGCTTTTACCTGCACTTCAGGAACTTGAGCAAAACCAGTTGAAGACACAGGAGCCCCTTTGTTAATTAGGTTTTGATTCCTGCAGTGGGGTTTGGATTTTGATGACTTGCCTCATTTAAAGGCACAAATAGAAGCTTTCCAGCAATGTCAAAAATTGTTAAAAACCCCTGTGCTGTGTTTCTCTTTTTTTAGGGCCCAGCAGAGGCAGCAAATGCAGGTAGGACAGTGCTCACTCTGCTCTGGCACATCCCTTCAACCACTTGCTGTTATTGAAAGCAAAACCTGATTCCACTCCTGCCACAGTCAAAGCTGGCTTCTTCAGTGAAAAATCAGAGTTATAAGTAAAAAAAGTTTAATTTTAATTTAAAATTATTAATAATAAAATCAACAAAATACATAAAATTTAATAAAACCGATAGATAATATTAATAAAATAAAACATAGTACAATTTTAATCAAAATCCAGTCAGGTCTGGGAACACACTGAAGGGCTTTACCAGCCTGTCTGTGTTTCTCATGGGTAGGAGCCTTGCTGGTGCAGTTACTGTGTCCTGGCCTCTCATCTAAAACCTTTTGTATTCTGAATTTACAGGCAAACATGTTTATCTCCAGAGATGAGCTTCAGCAAGGCAGATGTGCCAATCCTGATGATGGTGGCATCATCATTATCTGTGATAGCTTGTCATTCACATTCCACTTTGACTGCTGAAGTGTCCCCACAGCATCTTTTTTATTGAGAAATGACTCAGAAATACCCCAGAAATTACTTTTTTTTCTCACCTGTAGATTGATTTTAATGAGTTTTCTCTTTCTTTTGTTTTTTTTTTCTTTTTCCTTGACTAAAATGCCACCAACTCCCCTGGCTCCAAGATGCTTTCCTGGCAATGCTGGAAAAGGATGCAAAAGAACGAGCTAAACAGAGGAAGAGAAAGGAGCAGCTGGCAAATGGTAATTGCTGGCAGGATTTGTGGGTAATGCCCTCAGAAATGGCCTGGGGGGAGCTGGGGGAGCCGCTGCTCTGTCTGGCTGAGCCCCAGGATCGTCCCCAGCACCGATCTGGGGTTGGTGACGGGTTTGGGGCTCTCAGAGCTGCTCCTCTCCCAGTTATCCCGTTTATTATGGGGGTTTGGGATGGAGGCAGCGGGGCTGGGCGGCTCTGTGTGCTCTGCCACCCTCAGCTGTGTCCTCAGGGGGTTTTTCCTCGTGCAGCCCTGAAGGAGGAGGGGAACGAGGCCTTCAGGAGAGGGGACTGGGCTGGCGCCGTCCGCAGCTACTCGGAGGGGCTGGAGCAGCTCCGGGACAAGCAGGAGCTCTACACAAACAGGGCACAGGTCGGTGGCACGAGCTGCTCTGGGGAAAAAAATCATTCTAATTCATGGTTTTATTTAAAATACACTGATTTCTCCTATTAATTCTCTTTAGGGATCACTTGCATAACTGTAGGACGTAACGTTTGCTTTGCGTTCTCTCTTTCCCTTGTAAAATCCCTATGTGTGTGTTGAATTTTATTAAGTTTATTCTAAATTGCAAACCCTGAGGAGATGGAGGACAAGTCAAGAACCAGCTGGTAATTATCCTGCAAAATCAGTGGCCAGGCAAGTCAGCAGCCTGGCTTTATTCTTTTTAATTAGCTGGTGTTTGTACAACAGTCAGCAGAAGTTGTTTGAAGGACTCTAATTCTCCTGCCTGGACTTTTTTTGGGTTTATCTCAGGCCTACCTGAAGATCCAGGAGTATGAAAAAGCCATTGGTGACTGTGAATGGGCACTAAAGGTAATTTCAGGATTGGGTTTGTGTGGAACTGAGGATATGGAGACAACTGGCTGATGGAAATGAGGGAATGTGCACAGGTTGCTGCATCCTGAGTTAATCTGAACACCATAAACCAGTTACTATTTCAGTGCTCCCTGTGTGCAGAAGCTTTCCTGGCTCTTAAAAGCATTTAATTAAAAAATGTGGGGTGGTAATGAGCACTTAACTGCACACATTGGCACACAATGTTCTGCCCAGCCTTTTAAAGATGGACCCTCGAAGCTCACAAAAGGAAAATGTAAAGCTATAAAATATATATACACAAAATGCCAAGGAGCTGGATCCAAATTCAGTTGTGTTCCATCAGTGATGCCCATGACTAGAACACAATTAACAGGTTATTAATCATAGACTCTTAGAATTGTTAAGGTTAGAAAAGACCTAAATAATAATAATATATAGTATGTATAATAATAATAATAATAATAATAATAATAATAAAGAAATATTATATAAATAATACTGGCAGCATTATTTAAATAAATCCATATTTTTGGCACACAACTGAACAGGAACAATCCTATTTTGGAAACCCAAAGCCTGTGCTCCTTGCACAGGGAAGCAGAATTGGTCCCTGGAGGTGATAATTCAGCACAGACACTTTAGACACCTCTAGTAAGTGATGTGAAAACCCTCTTCTTTGCCTGCAGTTCTTTTGGGCAGATAGAACTGTTAATCAGAAAGCTGGAAAAAATACTAGAAGGCTAAAAATTTGTAAACACATAATTAATAATTTCTTTTTTTAACACAGTGCAATGCAAAATGTATTAAAGCCTATTTCCTGATGGGGAAGGCTCACCTGGCACTTAAACACTACCCTGAGGTGAGTGGACTAAACCTTGTGGCCACAGGGCCATGTTTGTTCTGGTTTTGATGGGGTGCTGTGGATGAGAAGGAGAAAGTTTAATGCTGTGCCTCCTTTTCTGGTTTTCTGTTCCCACTTGTACCTTCCTGGGTTTTACTGGAAACCCTTTTAATCTGAAATAGCTGCTGGCTGTAGGGACTGGGAATAACAGACAGCTTTGAGTGAGGAAAATATTTACTTGTGTGTCTTCCTAAATTTTATTATTCACACTCATTAAGTGCTGTGGCCCAAAAAAATTTGAGTTAAACAGGAGGCCTCTGACTCAAAGTTGTCATGTTGCCACCTTCCCGTTTTTATCCCGTTTCTCCTCTCTGTTAAGTCCAGGCAGTGTTATGAGAAGATGCTGCAGGTTGATCCCCAGAAGGAAAGCCTGGTCAGAGGTAAGAGAACAGCCCTTTTTACCCTCTCCCCCCTTGTTTGCTGCTGACCTGCTCTGCTTTTCGGGCTCTCTGCAGGCAGCCTTTGTTCCTGGGGCTTTCTCTGAGCTGTGAGTCCCTCCCAGAGCTCAGGGTCACCTGTGCAGGCGTGAGCAGGAGGCAGAGCCAGGGGTTAAACTGCATTTTTCACCCAAAACTTCACCACAACAAACCATTCACCTGCCCTGCGTTGTTTCCTTTTGACCTCCCAAGCCTGTGTGGCCGAGGTGAACTCGGAGGAGAAGAGGATGAAGGATGAAGAGAGAGCAAAGAAGGAGGTTCAGGCTGGAACTGTTGCTGCCCTGTCCATAAAAGAGCTGCTGCAGAGACTTGGCACCCCTGGCCAGGATATCCTGTTCTACACAGGGGGGATCAGGCTTTTGGCAGCACTTGTGAAGGACTGTAAGTGTTTGGTGCAAAGGTTGTTGCTCCTGGGAGTTGTGAGCCAGGCAGACAAGGACAAGGGAGCAGTTTTTACAGGAACAGGGCAGCTGTTCCTATATTTAAAACATAAAACTGGCCATGTTTGGTATTTCAGGATGGCCAGGGAGTATTTACATCATTTTTTTAGAACTAGATGTAGCTGAGCTGTTGGGACTCCTGAGGGATTGGGGTCCCTGAAGGGCTCTTTCATTTGTTTAGAAACATGTGTAAGTCTCTGTTAACACATATTGATTTGCAGAGCCAGTTTCGTGGTCCAGCCTTCCTGGAGAGTCTTTAACTTGGAGTCAGTTGTTCTTTACAGCTCCAGGCATGAATTAGGAGTGGTCTTTACCTTCGAAGCTGCTCCTAATTCGTTCATTGTGGGAGTTTTCCCTGTGTTTTAGTGATGTTCTTCCCCCAGAGCTGTTGATCCAGTGACCTTTTCTTTTAGCACTGTGTCACAGGAGGGCAGGAGCCTCCCCCAGGCAGGTGGGTCACAGAGCTGATCTGTTTATCTCTGGATTTTTCAGGCACTGAGCAAACGTTATTTAGAACAAACAATGGCTTCAGTATCCTCGGAGACAACGGGGCTGTTCGAGGGTGAGAGCTCTGCAGAGGGGAACAGAGGGGGGTTCCAGCAGGAGGAAATGAAAATACTGCTCCCAAGAAACACAATCACCTCCTGAAATGCAGATGGAATGGCCAAAAGAGAATGTAATAACAGATTGTAATGTCTGAAAGGGGTGACTTACGTCTGACTCCCACACAAACAGTGCTCTCTTGGATGCAGTGGGCAGAAATAAATAATTTCTGCTTCTGTCTCCTCTTTCTGGACAGTTATCGTATCTCTCATGGCGAGAGCAGGGTTGTGAAAAAGACTTAATATAAAAGAACATCTGAAAGCACTCAGTTACTTTAAATATCCCTGGCTGGACTCCCTGGTGCTGTGGATTTGCCACCAGGAAATATTTGGGCTTATGCAGCCTGTGAAAGTCTCTGTGATTAAGGAAGAGGAGCCACAGGGCCTTCTTTAGGGTTCCTCAGTATTTTGGGTGTTGGCTGTGAACAGACTTGAGAGGTGAAGCACTTCAGAGTCTGTATGCCCTGGATATTCACAGTTCTGTCAGTGCAGAGCTGAATTTATCCCCCTCATGGTGCTGTGTGCTGCTCAGGCAGGGTCTGGCTGTGCTGTGGGTAGAGTTATAAACCTGTTCCCTCTGCAAAACAAACCTGATAGTCCTAAAAGTGCTGAACCAGGTCTGGGTTTAGAGCTGATGAGTCAAGTGGCACATCCTCATCCCTGGGGGGCTTTGCTGATTTTTTTTTTTCCCCCCAATGGTTTGATCTGTCCTCTGCTCTTCTTACAAGCTGACATTTCTCCATTTTTTGACCTTTAGGTCCCTCTGTGCAGAGAGAAAAAGCCCTGCTGAAGTGGAGCTGTGTGTGTCTCTCCTGGTGCTGTGGCAGGCTGTGTGTGCTGGGAATGGTAAAGCCACGGGATGCACATGGATCTCGGTCCATCAGCAGTTACTGTGGCACTGCTGGGGCCTGGCACGGGCAGCCCTTGGGACCAGACCTGATTTAAACCCAGTTTTACAGCTCAGAGGCAGGTGTTGGATATGCCCAGGCACAGTTTTGGCAGCCCCTGTGCATCCTGAGGGGAGATTTCCAGCCTGTTTCTGTGAGCGTTTCAGGTCTGCCCAAATCTGCCTGTGATTGTTGCTGCTCCTAAGATAACACCACTTGTATGATTTTGTCATTTTTAAGCAGTTATACCTGCAAAAAGCAGAGTTTTCTGGAAGAGCCATTAGAGGAGAATTCCTTCAGCACTAACAATCAGCTGTCCTTGGGCAGGTGACCCTGGCCTGTGTTTTTAGGGAGTTCCCACGTGGGTGAGGAATGGGCTGGGCTGGGTGGTGAAGTGGTGCAGAGTTCCACAGGGGGAAATATGGAATGCTGGGGGTCTGTGGTGATGCCAAGTAAAATATTTGTGCTGCACAAAAAAAGGAATTATCAGAGAAGCAAGGATGCCACTGTGGGACTTTTCTCCCAGATACCCTCTTTTTTATTTTCCAGAAGAAAATCAGCGTCTCCTGCTGACTCAGCCTGCTGTGAGTGCCCAGCTGCCAGAGCTGCTTTCCTCTGGGATACTGGAGATCCAGAGGGAGACACTGGCACTGATTTCTCTTTATTCAGAGAGTGAGAGTGGGAGGAAGCTGCTGGTCAAGCACCAGGACCTGACCAGGTAACAAACACCAGTGTGGCTCACAAAGTGTCCTTAGTGCCTGGCTGGCACTGTCACTGCACCAGCACCCAGGGCAGAGGCTTTCCCAAAGAACACACTGTCCTTCTGGGACAGGCCTGGCCAAGCAAAATTACAAGTCAGGTGTGTGAGGTAAAACTTGAGTAAATTGTGTATCCAAAAGTGTCCGTGGAAATAAATGGAAAGGGCTCATTGCTGAGGGTGTGATTTGGAGGCACAGGTACCTTCTCAAACAGGGGAATGTTTGCCCAGAACTCCCACTGCTGTCTCTTGGTGGCTCCTGTTTCCAGCTGAGGGTCTCTCCTCATTTAATAATTGCTATTTGTGGTTATTTAATGTTGCCATGGCTCTCTGAGTGCAGAAAGAACCACCACTCCATCCCCTTTATCCTGTTCTGCCATTTCCTTCCACAGTTAACCAGGGGAGGAATTTCAATTTACTGCTTTGCACTGCATGGCTTGAAGTAATAAAGGATGAACACAAAAGGTTCCTTAACAATTGCACACACTTCACTGTGTTCTGTACAACACTAATCCAGGGACATTTCTCCCTGGGAGGAAAGGTTAGAGAAATGAGCCACATCTGAGAGGATGCTTAAACAAGGCAGATATAACTGTGGCCTGACATATCAGGAGCCTGAAAAAAGAGAATCTTGATCTTTTAATAATTACACCAAAGCTGACACCAATTTTTTGTGGGTTTTTTTTTGTTGTTTAATAACAGATGGCTGCAGATTCTGATGGCATTTGTCAAGAGCAGCGATGCCAGGGCTGGCAGTGCCATGAACATACTGTGTGATTTAATTGCAGAGGAGAGGTAATTTAAATTTCTCCTTCTGTTTTATGAAGTTGCACTTTGAGCCAGAGGCTGTGGGGTTACACTGCTGACTGAGGTTTGTTGTCTTTCTGCTGCTCTTGTGTTGCCTCTGTCTGTGATTTTTGTCTGAGGGTTTAAGTGTTTCTTTGTCCCCAACAGGTTCAAAGCCCAGTGTCGGGTCCTGCTTTCCACAGGGGCTTTACCTTTATTCACCCAGCTGCTGGTATGAAAGATTTCTGTATTTCTGGTGTACTTTTGTGGAACTAACATGTCCATGTTGCTCCTGGGGTAGAACTACAGCAGTTACTGGGTCTGTATTTTTATAGGTGTAAAAAATGCAGTTTTGTGATACACTTTCCCCAGGAAAATGTCCTTATTGTCCAGAACTTCATCCTGCACATCCCTAGTTTAATATTCAGTGAAAACTCTGGACTTGGTTGCACATTCCCACTGGGAATCTGTCAGGCCAGGATTCCACCTTCAGCTTTGTGTTATGCTCTTTTTAATGTGACTTTAATCCACTGTCTTGGATAGGGACTTTTTCTGTATCTTGGATAGTGATTTTTTTCTGAGAGCTCAGGGTGGGGAGAGGACTTCATGTCCCAAGAAAGGTGTTTAGTGGTTCAGATCCCTGTCCTGGGTATCACTTATTTAAACAGCAAACTTAAAACATGTTGGCACAGAAACCTGTCCTCAGGAAGAGGGAAGGTGGTGGGGAAGGCTGGTTCTGTTGCAGAATGGCAGATAGAGCTGGGAAGGAAAATATTTCCACTTCTCCAAATGAGCACCAAGGCAATAATTACGTGACTTTCCCATTGTCTGTTGCTCTTTCTTTTTGAATGTTCCTGACTGGAATTGCAGCTCTTCTGCTCTGGGCCCTGGCTGTAGGAAATGTTCACAGTGTGAGGTTTGGGAACACAGAGTCCTGTCAGCACTTTTTCCCCAGGACTCCTGCAGCATCATCAGGGGATTCATTGTGACAACGAGGGGATTTGGGAACTCGGGACAGCGGGGATTTAAGAGATCCTGGAAGCATTTCCCACTGCCAGAGGGGCAGGAGCACATCCTTGTGGTTTGTTTGTCATTTGTGCTGGATTTTTCCTTCCACCCCTGTGTCTCCAGGTCTGTGCCAGGCAGGTGAACCTGGCAGCCCTGTCCTGTGCCATCGGCATCATGGGGAGCCTGTGTGCAGAGCCGGGGATTCGCACCCAGCTGGCTGAGAGCAGGGAGTGCTGGCAGGGCTGCCTGAAGCTGCTGGTAAAGGGGTTTGGAGGGTGTTTTCAGCCCTCTGTCTGCAGTGGAAATGTCTGTTTGTTTGCCTCCCCCCCCCTAGAGCTTTGAACCCCTCACTGGGATCTCTCAAGTCCAGAGGTCTCGGAGCAGCTCGTGGCTGGCAGGAGTTGGGGATCCATGGGTGGGTGGAGGGCAGTGAGTGACCCCTTCCAAGTGGCCCCTTTCAGTGTGAACTCAGCCCTCAGAAACCAAAGAATCCAGAGGGTGGGAAAGGATCTTGTTAAAGGTTTGGAGTGTGCAGCTCTGGGTACGAGGGTGAAACAACCCCCTGAGCAAATCGTATCAAAACCACATCGTTGCTCTGCTTCTCACGGGGCTTCATCTTCCCTCTGAGCTCTGGAGCATCAGGGGACACTGATGCCTCCACAGAAGGCTGAGAAAGCATGTTGTGAATGTCTGAGCTGACTGCTCTCCTCCTTTCCTTGGCACACAGGAGGAAAGCCTCGATGGCAGCACACCCAGCTACCAGGAGTGTGTGTTTGCAGTGCTGGGCCTGATGATGAACCTGCTGCTTGAATCCAATGGGATCATCCAGGTATACAGGATCTGTGAATTTAAAAAAAATAAATTATGGTATTTAAGGTTATTTTTAAGGGTAGTTGACAATTTAAGTAGGCTGAAAAGTGGAAAAAAATGACAACATTTTCTCCACCACTGCTTTTTATATAAACACACAGTAAAGAGAAAAAAACCCAGTGTAAAGCACATGTAGGGTCATCCCACAGTGGTATAAATGTTTTGTTTGCAATCACCCTCCAGTTGTGTGATGTTCAGAGACACTGGGCACGCTCCAAAATCATTCAAAACTCAGGATTCCATCAAGAAGGAAGAATTTCACCCATCCAGTAACTCACTGAGGGGGGTTCCCTGATCTCCACCAGATCCTTTGTCGTGGAGGGCTTTGCCTGTGACCCCCTTTCTGCTCTAACCCTTCCCAGCAAGTGAATGTTCCCCCCCTGTTGTTCCAGGACTTGGCTGTGGCCATCAGTGGCAGGTGCCTGGCTCTGCTCAGCCACCAGGACGGGAGGATTGTCACAGTAAGTCAACAACAAAACGTGGCCTTGGCCTGACCCGACACATCAGAGCAAACCTCTGCCCTGTACGAGTCTCTGCACAAGGCTTTGGGGCCCAAAACATTCCTAATAATAGTATTATTTAATGAATAAGCATGGAGTTGTACTGGTCTCAGTGTGGTCTCACCTCTCCCCTTACACTGAGTTTAGAAGCTCAACTGTGTTCATTTTTCACTAAACAATAAAAGAGCCTCATCCTCAAGATGTTCTTTGTTAGATATCTTCTGTAAGTCTGGGATTCTCTGGATTTCTGTAAAACTTCTCCTTTGAGCCCTTTAATTCCTCTGGGTTTTTTCCCTGCCAAACTGCCATAATTTGAAGTTTTCCTGGACAAACAAACATTTCCTTTTGCTCCTCAGAGAGCCATTGGTGTGCTGAGCCGTGTCCTGCCAGCATCCTCCTTGGCAGTGGAGGAAGCAGTGAAAGGAGGAGTGGTGAAGAAAATGATCAAACTCCTGAAAGTAAGTTAAAATCTCTTCACTTCTGCTCATATTTCCCCTTCAGCAAACCACAGCTGCCCCAGGGTTTGGCCTCCTCTCCCTGGGAGAGGGAGGATGTGTCTGCCTCCCTGGTGGCCACTGGCACAGTTTAGGTTTAGCTTGAAGCCAGGGAGGAAGTTTGGAGGCTGCACTGTGTTCTGTGTGGCTGGCAGGCTGTGTCTCAGGTGCATTTTGCACACTTTCTATGGTGCAGAGGACACTCAGCTCGGGTCTTGTCTCTGGCAAACATCAGAGCTGATGGTTTGAAAAGAATTGGGCTCCAGAGGTTTTGAAGTAGATGGGTTTTGTGGAATTTTCATCCTCCCTAAAGGTTTTCATTTGTTGTTTGGGCTTAGGCAGAAGGAATGCCTGAGTGTCTCCACTCTGTAACTTTGAGCAGGGAGGGTGTGAACTGTTTGTTCATGTGCTTTAATCCAATCAGGCTGGAGGGCAGCTCACAGCCCGTTATGGCATAAAGACCCTGTGCATCTGCACCAAAAGCAGCAGGCAAGCTCAGGAGGAGCTGGTGAAGGCAGATAAAAGTAAGTGCCAACTCCACTAATTAGAGACTGAAAGCAGAGCTGGAATCTCACCCAGTTCCTTCCTCTCCCTCTAGAGGGGAACTGAACTCTGGGTTTTACTCTTGGCAAGACTTGAGGCACGTTTTCTGAGTCCTGTGCTGTTTTACCTGCTGAAGTGGTGTTTGGTGAGCCTGGACTGTGTGTGTGGATTGAAATGGGCACATCAGGCCATGAGCCTGAGTTGGGGAACCTGCACTGTGGTGACATGGCTTGATGGGCTTTGGCAGGGTGTGCATTTTGAAAAGAGTGCTGGTAAGCTGTAAAAGAGTCGGAGTGTGTTTCATCAGCTCAGTGGCTAAAATAAGAAACTCCTGATTTCCAGAGGTTGAGGCTATTTTATGGTGTCTTTCATATGTTTGTTTGGCCTGATATTAAAACAAGATGGATACAGAGACAGAGTGATGATACCAGGCCAGGTGTCAGGGTAGTTTGGAGTGTATTTGCTGTAGTCATGTGGTATAACACTGCTTAGATTGCTTTAAAATCCAGCTTCAATTAATGCTAATGTAACTACAACAGAGAATACTGTAAATTTGCTCTAAATGGTTGAACCTGTCAAGAAACTGTCAGTGTGTGTAGTTCAACTTGAACCCCAAGGGTTTCCACTCATTAAAAGCCTCTCAGAGCATCATCTTCCCTTTGTGCAGCCCAGATGAGTTTCACTGTCATCTGCAGACGAAGCTTTCATTTCCTCAAATAGCAAGAACACTTCACTCTCATTCTTTCCACCAAAGCTCTGGGTGTTAATCCTCTGAGAAGTCACTGTTTCTTATTTTTTTTGTCAGCTCTGTTTGCCAGCCCAGACACTGGAATCGAGCTTTAGTCCCATGACACCGAATTGCATTTCTGGGGCACTGCCCCAGCCCCTGCTGCTGTGGGGAGCAGCACTGCCCTTTCAGGAGATGTTGTTGCAGCAGCAGAGGTGGGATGTGATCAGGAAGGGGGACCATGGAAAGAAAAACAAACAAAACCCCAAAGCAAATTTATGTAAATCCCCAAGGGAACTTTCTGGCTGTGTTTGATGTGGACAGTGGTCTCTCTAAAAGGCTCCAGACTCTGTGGCCTGAGATCCTGCTGCTGCTTGCAGAGGTCAGCAAGAGCTGTACAACTGTGTCAAGAGCACAGGAAATACTCTCTGGTTACAGAGGTGGATGAGCTGAGCTGCCCTGTGGCAGTTGAGGATATACTAAAAGCTTTTTATGTTCCTTTCTGCCACAAAACTCCCCCCTGGGAGCTCAGGTGAAGATGGGAGGGATCTCGAGTGCTCCTTGAGCAGCTCTGAGTGCATCTGTACCTCCTCCTCCCAGGGTTTGCTGTGCTGCTGAGGCTCCTGGACTCCCAGGAGGAGCTGGTGGTGGGAAATGCTGCTCTGTGCCTCAGCCAGTGCCTGGGTGTGCCCGGGGCAGGGACAGCCCTGCTGGGCTCCAGCGTGGTGATGCTGCTGCTGAGACACGCCGGGGGCGACGCCGCCAGGACCTCGGTGCAGGGGAACTCAGCCATTGCCCTGGGGAAGCTCTGTGCTGCTGAGCCAAGGTACTGCCAAAACTGCACCATTTGGTGGTGGTTCAGGTGATGGGCCCCGAAAAACCAACCAGAGTAAGTCAATTATATCCCCAGAGCAAGAGGGTACAGGGCAGGGGGTTAAATTATATAAATACCCTGCCTCCAGCTGGAGTTCCCAGTTGTCCTCTCCCCACACTGCTGCTTTAGGCTCCCGGGGTGTTGGTTCTCTGTCTGCACACCTTTCAAGGAGTTCATCTGCCTGTGCTGGAAGAAGTGGTGTTAGAAACCTGTAGAGGGTCAGGGCAATAATGAGAGCAGAATAAAAGTCTAAATGTCAGCAGGGAGTGTCTGCTGCTGCCTGCCAGGAGTGTGCCAGGCTGACAGCTGGGTCTGGGATTGCATTCCATGCCGAGAAACCGAGTTTAACTTGGGAATGTGCATCCTGAACCACTGCAGAAAGCAAGGGATAATGCTTAGGTCCCAAAATTTACCTGCCTGGAGGTCCAAAATAAGCAGTGAAGTATCTGCTGTGAGGTTTGTGTAACACACCAGAGATAGAAAAGGGAAACACCTTATTTTCTTAGTTTTGTTAGTCTGAAATGCCATCTACCTGAAGAATGGTCAGGTATTATTTACTTTCCTTTCTGAGGGCAATAGTAACTTAGAAACCCTGTTTCTTGTGCTGCTTTAAGAGGGGTTTATTGCATGTGGCATTAAACACCCTTGGAAGTCTGGGCAGGGACGTGGCAGAGCAGTGACAGCTTCAAGGTGTCATTGCAGTCACCATCCATTCCCCCAGACACCTTTCTGCTGTCTTTTCAGGCACATTCACCAGCTGAGGAAGCTCAATGGCCTGGCCATCCTGAACTCCTCCATGAAACACGTGCACAGCAGCTGAACCCTCCAGGAGACCTTCCAAACATGTTCTTAATGCCACTTACTGTTGAGTATTCTTTTCTATAATAAAACTAACTCAAAGCACATCAGCCTCTTAGTCCCTTTCTGAAGCATTTGTGGTCCTAGAAGGAAGCCACTGAAACAATATCAGTATCAGGAGAAAGAAGTTAATTTATTATCTAGGTTACCAACTAAAATAACAGCTTGCATTAAGCTGTCTTTGCTTTGAAAAATGACACAATAAATGGCCATAAATACTTTTTTTTTTTGCCTGGTTTTTAAACACAGGAAACAAAAGAATATATTGCTTTTATATGAATAAGCACAGGCCAGTCATGTTTGACTTTAAAATGGCTCTTCAGCTTCCCTCCATGACACCTGTGGGTGTCTATTCTGGGGGTAATCTTGTCCCTTCAGAACAGTGGCTGACAAATTATATATCATCTCCTTTTCAAAAAATAGCAGCTGAATCATCTTCCCACTTGAGGAGAAGGAAATTCTCTTGCACCTGGTTTTCCCCCCACCCCTTGCAGTGAAAAGCCTATAATTGATAATCTCAATTTAATAATCTCCCTGGCTTTTTTTTTTTAAGGATCCTACCATTAATCTACACCCTGCCTAGACAAACATGTAACAAATACAGTGCAAATAGGCCCAAACACCCAGGGCTCCCTGGGGGTGTTCAGTGCCTTGGGGGGGTGACAGGTTGCTGGGGGCAGGTCTGGGGTAGAGGCAGTGCCTGCAATCAGGGCCCTGTGTGTCAGGGGCTGTACAGACGCCAGAATTCAGGGTGATTTTCTCTCCCAGCCGAGTTTCAGCGTGGGGAGGGAGCCGAGGTGACCTGCCCTTGGTGCCCGGCTGGAGGTGAGCGGCGCGGCCGGGCCGGCAGTGCCGTCTGTCGGCGCCCGCCCCGCCGTGTTCTCCTCCAGGCTGCACTCGAGCAGCTTGCTGAGGGATGGATCGTGGCTTCTTGTTGTTCTTTCCTGCCAGAGCCATCCCCTCGTGCCCAGTGTCTCTCACTGTGCCTTCCCCAGCTGTCACTGTGCTGCTTATCTGACCTGTGCTCGTGTTTTCACTGCTCTCACCACGGCCACGGTGTTCTCTCTTTCCCCCCAGCCCTTCTCCGGGAGTTTGGCTCGCTGTGGGTGTTTGTGCAGGTGCCTGGCACTGGGAGATACCTGCTGTGCACTGCTTGTGCCTCCAGGTGGAGGTTTGCAAGGACTCTGGGGCTTTATGGCTACAGGTAAAAGGGTTGTGTGTGTGACTTTGCCCTCTGGTCTCTTCTTTGGCTGTTAGGAAAGTTTAAATTCTGTTATGGGAGTTTAAATTCTGTTATGGGAGTTTAAGTTCTGTTATGGGAGTTTAAATTCTGTTATGGGAGTTTAAATTCTCCCCTGTGGGTCTCGTTCCTCCCTCACCCAAATGCCAGGTCAGGCTGCTCTGAGCCAGCTGGGGTTTGTTGCTGTGCTGTCACCTCCTTGATGTGTGGGGGCTTTTCTCTGTGGCTCCCGAGTGGAGAACACACTTTGCCAATGCCTGTAGGCCTGGGGAAGAAAGGATCCAGCAGCTGGATTCCTTCTCTGGAGCCTCACCCTGCCTGGAGGGTCACAGGGAGCCAGTGTCCATCTCCTGGGGTCACTGCATGAGTGGATGGCTTTGGTGGAGTGTCTCCATGTGGGATCCAGGCTGATCCCTGAGTGTCATTTGTACCAGCACAAACTGAAAACCTTCTGACCCTTTTTGGGTAGAATTAGAACTGTAGAATACTGTAGTTAGAAGGCGCCTGCAGCATCATGCAGTCCAGGTAAGTGCCTGAGCACCTCAGGGCTGAGCACAGGGTGCAGGGTGTTGGTAAGGTCGTGGTTCAAATGCCTCTCAACCCCTGGCAGTTTGGGGCATGGGCCACCTCTCCTGTTCCAGTGCTTGACCACCCTCTTGGTGAAGAAATGCTTCCTCCTGCCCAGTCTGAACCTCCCCTGATGCAGCTCTGAGCCATTCCCACATGTCCTGGCACCGGATCCCAGGGAGAAGAGCTCAGCACCTCCCCTTCCATCCCCTCCATATCCCCATCCCCTCCTCTGGAAGCTGCAGAGAGACAGGAGGTCACCCCTCAGCCTCCTTTGCTCCAAGCTGGACAAACCCAGAGCCCTCAGCCTCCCAGGAGGTGCCTTCCAGCCCTGCCCCAGCTCTGGTTTTCCCCCCTGGATACACCCAAGCACCTTCCCCTCCTTCCCACAGCCCCCCAGGGAGCATTTTAACTCTTCCCCCAGGGCTCGAGCTGCCTTGCACGAGCAGCCTCTCCTGTTCACAGTCACTCTGTCCATCTCTGAATGGAAAACACACATGGACACACTCTGTCCTTTTGTTAAAAATCGATTGATTCCAATTGGTGCAGGGTTTTTTTTTTGGAACAGGTTATTGGTTGCTGTCTGGCCTAAGCTCTTATAAAGTAACCCAATACTCTGCCCTTCCAGAGCAAATGCCCAGTTCTGAGAGGCAGCAGTGACTCCTCAGGGAGCTGCTTCCTGTCAGGGATATATTTTCTTGGGATGACTCAGGAGCTGCTTCCCGGGATGCAGGAAAAATTCCCCATCTTTATCCTGATTGCAGCTGGACTGTTGCATTTGTCTGGTGAGTGATGTGTTTTGTTCTAATTGCTGCTTCTCTGCCTCTTCTCCTCCGTTATCAGCAAGCACAGAAACGATGCCCAGTGCTGTGCCAGCAGCCTGGGCTGTGGGACAGCTCTGAGATGCAGGAACAGTTTCCCCTTGCTTGTGCAGCTCAGGATTTGGGGTGGGTAATTTCAACTGGGGGGTCTTTGTGGCCCCACTCAGGACACTCCTGTGCTGTTTAGCTGAGCTCACACACAGCCCCAGTCCCCAAAAATAGGTAATTTTCTCTTCAGGGTGGGGAAAGCGAAGCAAAAAGTCCCTTTTCCCAGAGTAGTTCCAAGCAGCACTGGTGAAACCTTGTTCAGAGTCCCCTTTCCCAGGCACCACAGTTCATCATCTTAAGCCTGATAAGGATTCTCCACCTAATTAACAATTTTATTCTCTTTGTGGGTTCTGGTGTGTTTCTTTAAATCACCTTGTCCCCCTGCACGGTGTGTCTGTGGCCATTTACACCACTTGAAGACCTCAATTCAGTAAGTGCTTGTCTTTACAGACAGATCACTTGTGCTGGGAGTGTCAGCTGTTTGTACAAAAACCACAGTTTAAGGTATTTCACAGATTTAACATACCCATCTCCATCACCTGTTAACTTCCATCCCTTTTGCAGCAATAAATCAGCTTTTTGAGTTCCCTCATGTCAGCTTTTCCTGCTCACTGCTGCCTCAGAGTCCTGCTGGTTCTCCAAATGCCCACAGGGACATTGGAATCTTGAGTGCCAACCCCAGGGATTTAATCTGCTAAACCTCTGCTTTGCCTTTGTCAAAACCTCCCCCCAATTTAAATGCATAACACTCAAATGCATAATCACTTTATAGCCTTTTAGATCAGAGCTATTTCCTGGCAGGTGCCTCAGGGGAAAAATACTCCAAGTTTTTGGAGAGGAAAAGTACAATAATGTTTTAATCGATGGTTTGGAAATTATACTAAAAAAAAAGAAAAGGCAAAAATGTGTGGATGAAAAGATGACCTTTTAAACTGAGGGTCTGCCTTTTTAAATGGCAAAAAGTGTCTGCTTTTGATTAGGGAATGTAAAGGCAGAGGAGTTGCTGTGTGTCAAAACAAACCAGCTTCGTCCTGCCAGTCACCCAGTGTGGGTCAGGAAACTCCTCACAGGCCTGGGGTGCTGGGGAAGGACGAGTGCTGAAGGAGAGCCAGCTGAGGGAGCTCTCAGGGGTATTTTAGTCTTACTTTGCTGTCCTTGGTCAGCCTGAGGGTTTCCTTCCCCCTGCACCTTCACCTGCCCATTAGATCCCTGCAGAGTGAAGGCAAAGGGTTCCCCCCAGCTGGTGAATGCTGTGGGTCCTTCAGGGGATGCTGAGCACGGACAGCAGAGGGTCAGGTTTGTCCCAGCTCTGTGAGATGGAGCTGCCCATCCTCCTGTGCTTCTGGGCAGGCAGCAGCTGCTCGGTGTGACTGCTGGAAAGTGCTGCAAACTGTGCCGGGTTCTTGTGCAACTGGATGGGCCAGAGGCTTGTTTTCTGTTCCTTAGGAGCCTCCAGGGATGAAGGTGATGCCAGTGACATGTTGGGCTTTCCTGGAGGGGCCCAGCCCAGAGCTGAGAGCAGCCCAGTGCCCAGCGAGGGGTTCCCTGTGACAGAGGATGGCCTGGACGGGGTGACCTTCCATCAACAGAGTCCAGCAGCTGAGCCCACCAAGGAAACCACAGCTGACTCCAGCCCTGCTGCCACAGAGAGAGCTGCAAACAGGACAGCTCTGCTGCCTGGGGGCTCATCTGGGAACCTGGGGGTGTCTGAGCCCCTGCACACAGAAACAGCAGCTTTAAAACCCCAGGGTGGACACACTTGGCCTGACAAGCTCCTGGGGAGCTTCAGCATCCCTGTCTCCACACGAGGATCACAGGCTGCCTCAGCTCTGCAGCAGCCAGACAGCTCCCTGCAAAGAAGACCAGGAGATATTCCTGGGGCTGGTCTCAGCCCTTCCAGCTCTGGTGCTGGGCTGCCCCAGCCCTCTCCCAGTGCAGGGACACACAAGGACTCTCCCCAGCTCACAACTGTCCCCTCCCTTTCTGTTCTCAAGCAGATGGAGGTGACAAAGCCTAAAACATCTCCCCTGACTTCAACAGTCCGTTTTCATCCTCCAGGAGAAGGAACAGCAGCACCTCCATTTCCAAGCAGGGCTGGGATTGCTCTTGGAAGTGCAGGGCTGGGCTGGGCACCCCCAGGAATGCACAAACCCCCCCAGGCCCAGCCTGGCAGCTCAGCAGCTGTGACCCCTGCACGCCTGAGGAAGAGCCAGGGTATGGATGCTGAAGTTCCAACCTCTGCAGTCCCACCAGCTCCAGGGGGCCTGGATGCAGCCCATTCCAGAACAACACGTGCCAGGGCCACTCTGGTTTCCCCTGTTTGGTCTCTGAAGCAAGAAACAGCAGGCAGCAAAGGCAGAAATCCAACAGCAGCTCTAACAAATGGCTCTGGACACCCAACCCAGCTGCCTGCTCTGCAGACACTCCCACCAGGCCACCTACATTCCTCTTCATTACTGATGGGATCCCCAGTTCCTGGTGGATTAATTCCATCTCCACCTCAAGGGCCCATTGGCACGACTGGAGGACAACAGCCCCTGTCTCTGGACAGGGTTCTCAACTGCACCAAACCTGCTGCCCAGGAAACCAAGAGCAGCTCTCAAGGAATCACAGTTGTAGCTCTGCAAGGAGATTCTGATCATGGGATGGTGACAAGTAAACCTGCAAAATCTGCATCCCCTGAGAGCCCACAGGCTTCTGCTACTTCATCCTCATCAAGCTCATCAGGGATTTCCACATTAAAACTTTCCCAGACTACTAAAGAGCAAAAAGAAGTAACATCTGCACCCCCTCCTGGAATGTCTGCCTTTGGGAATGCAGACCTTCAGCCCTGGGATTCTGTTCAGGAAGGGTTTCAGCCACCTGGTGCATTTTTCCCTGCTCCTGCTGGATTGCAGCCCATGGGCATCCTCAGCTCTGCTGAGAGCGTTCACACAGCAACAACAACAGCTTCATCCACAGCTCCTGGCTCTGGGTCTCGGGCTCAGGGTGTTTCTGCCCATCCTGTATCTCAGGAAGCCTTTGCTGTGATGCAGCTGAGCACAGTGGAAGACAAGAGAAGGAAAGGTCTCTCACAGCAGACAGGTGGAACTGGCTCTCCAGCAGCCAGCCCAGTCCCCAGCCCCTCTGGAGCCAGTGCCAGCAGGAACCAGACAGCTCCCGCTCACAGCTCTGCCCCTCCAGCCTCCCAGACCCACCTCTATGGCAGCCTGGCAGCTTCTGCTGCAGAACCGCCCTCAGCCCGGGCAGGGGGAGGCCAGTCCAGCTCAGCCCCAGCACACCCTGAGCCAGGGGTGCCCAGTGTCCCTGGGGAGGTCCCAGCACAGCTGGCACTGCCTCTGCTGCAGCAGTTCAGGGTGGCACTTGATGCAGCCACCAGGAACCTCAGCACCGTCAGAGGAGACCCCCTCACCATCACATCAGCCCCAAACTTGTCCTTCCTGTTCAAGAGCACTGATGGCATGATCTGCCTTCAACCCATGCAGGAGTCCCCTCTGCCCACAGCACTCCCCAGCACCAGTGTTGGGGGGCTGGTGTCCATTCAGCAAATCCTGGCAGCATCAAACTCCTCTGTGCTGGACCTTGGGAACTTGCAGCATCTGAGTCCTTCCAGCTTAGTGCTGGTCAGGCCTGTGTTCATCCTGCTGCCCACTGACAGGGCAGACTCACCCTTGCCTCAGGGGGAAGGTGAGCACAGAACCACCCACCTGCTCACAAACGGGGGGACCACTGAAAGCAGCCACGTGAGAACCAGTTCCTCTTATCCCACCAGTAAATCTGGAACTACTCTATCCACTGTGTCCAGCCAGCAAGCAGAGAGAGCAAAGGGAACTCCTCAGCCAACTCATCCCAGCTACAGAGCCATCGTGGGCTTGGTCCAAGCTGCCACGTCAGCACCAGGTCCTTTGCTGGACCCAGGGATGGGGATGAGCAGCACAGGGCAGGCCCTGCACCTTCACAGGATGCCAGAGGAGATGCAGATCCCTGCTCCCCATTCCCAGGAGGCCGAGGGCACAGATTTACTTCTCCTGAGCAGGGTGTTGGCAGAGCCTGGCACCTCCCCTGGGGCACCATCAGTGTTGCCCATGCAGCAGAGCCCCCACACTTCCCCCAAAGTGTCTCTCATGACTGGAAAGCCACATTCTGTAACTCCTTTACTGCCAGCAAAGGGACTCCATGATTTCCCAGTGCCTGTCCAGCCTGTGCCCACCAGCACAGGGGCTGCAGGTCGTGTTCAGCACAGTGGGGCACTGCAAACTGCTCCCCCTGGCCAGGGCTCAGTGACCACCCCGAGCTCTGCCCCTGCTCCCTGTGTGACCTCACACTCAGCTGGAACCACAAAATACCCACTAGAGGTGGTCACAAGCACCAAACCTCTGCAGGCCACGTCCCAAAGGCTCCCCAGGACCACGATGCTGCTGCCATCAGTGGTACCCAGCACGTCCTCGGCTTCCCCAGTGCTTCCAGCTGGGAAGGAGCACAGAGAGGCTGCCCTGGGCAGCACAGCTCCTTCAGGAGGGGCCCCTGCTCCTGCTACAGCAGCACAAACCCACAGCACTTCTGTACAGCCTGGTCCCCCCCAACACTTGGACTTCACTGCCACGGTGCCCAAGCCCTTTGTAAGGACAGAGACGCCACCAGCAGCGCCGGTGCAGCCTCCCTTTGCAACAGAGATCCAGATGAAAGCAACGGTTCCTGGGGAACTCCTGCCTGCAGTGACCCACCCAAGGGGGTATTCCAGCTCTGCTGCACACCCACCTTCTCCTGCACCTGCTCATGTGCCCCAGCTGGCAGCCCTGGAACGTGACCAAGCCCACCAAGGTTCTGCTGAGCTGTTCCCAAAGCCAACGGAAATCAGTCCAAGGGCAGGAAAAGCAGGAAGCGGTAAATTCCTGGGGATGAGCGTGTCTGTGTCAGCCACAGGGAGCACACAGACACAGCACCCCCCCACAGCAGCTCTGGGGAACGAGCTGGGCTCAAGTGCAGCACAGCCCCGTGTGCCCACGGGATCTGCCACTGCCCTGCAGACACAGCCAGCAGGGACACAGGGCACCCCACGGGCTCCAGCAGCACTGGCTGCTCCTACCACTGCTCCACTCACCAGCAGGAAAGGGCCTCACCTGCCAACACCAGCTTCCCAACCTGATCCAGGCGTGGTGCTGCCCACGGCTCCCAAAGGGAATGCACCAGCTCTGGTCTCTGCAGCAGGGAAGGGGGAGGCTGAACCAAAGGGAGGTGCAGCCCCCACCAGCCACCCACCCACCCAGGCACCCGTGTCTGCATCACCCAGACACCCTCTGGAGAAGGATATCCTGGAGGATAGCGTGGAACAGGAGCCTGGTCATTCCAGCCCTGGCAGTGCCGTGAGTGCCACCGGGCCACCTTCAACAGCAGCATTTGCTGTCTCTGCTGACAGGCCAGTGAATATTCCCTCAGCTGCCTTCCAGAGAGCAGCTGGCAGTGATGCTGAGATGCTTCTAGCCAGAGACCTAATCCAGCTCCTTCCAAGCCCAGAGAGCCCCTCGTATCCTCCTGGGAGCCTGGTGGCCCTTCCAGCCCAGGGGAGTTCCCTGCTGGGTGTTGCAGGCACTGACTCATCCGAGAGGCTGCTGAACACGGAGGCAGAGGGGACAGGCAGGACGAAGGAGGTGACAGACGGAGCAGCTGAGGGCCTGGTGACTGCTGTGACACTGCTGGATGCCCAGCCCAGCGACTCACACCACAGGAGGGGGCTGCAGCCAGAGCTCACCGTCCTGGATGGGTAATCCATTCCCTCTGGGCCATTCCTGCTGCGGGATTTAAGGATGGGGTCAATATTTACAAGGGTCTGGAGCGACGGGACAGGGTGGAATGGCCTCACACGGACAGAGAGTAGGTTTAGATGGGATATATGGAAAAAACCCTTCCCTGAGAGGGTGGGGAGGCCCTGGCACAGGTTGCCCAGAGAAGCTCTGGCTGTCCCATCCCTGCAAGTGTCCAAGGTCAGGTTGGAGCAACCTGGGCTAGTGGAAGGTGTTCCTGCCCATGGCAGGGGGTGGGATTGGATGAGCTTTAAGGTCCCTTCCCACCCAAACCATTCTGGGATTCTATGAGTATCCAAATTGCTCCCTTGCCTCAGTCACATGGGTGTACTGTATTGTGGCTTTAAAGATACTTAATTCATTCAGCAATGACATCACATAAAGTAAAAAGGGTGGGTCTTTTCACATTTTAAATATTGATACTGTCCTTCAGATTGAGTTTTCTTTTTCACAGTAGCCTCTGACTCTGCCTCAGCTCCCAGAAACAATCTATATGTGGTTTTGCAAGTGAGAACATTTGATAGTGCTCAGGTGATCAGGTGCCCTGGCAGAGAAGGAGGATATTCCCAGCCAGTGAAACACTTCCCAGTTCCCCCTGGTTCCAGTGGTGATGGCACAGGGAGGCAGGGGGTGGCTCCGGTCGTGGCTCTGACCAGGGAGGCTCCGGCACACCAGGGCCTGTGTGTCCTTCATTTCCTTCAGCTCACTGTTTGGTGTCACTGAGGGAACTGCCCTGGTGCTGTTTCATTCCCAGCAGTCCATGTTTCCTGGCTGGGCCTCACCTTTTCCCCCTTTTCCCCCCTCTTTCCCTGCAGCCTGGCCTTGGTGAGCGACGACGCCTGCGGCTCCGGCAACTACACGGTGCAGCTGAGCCTGAGCCCCGCTGCTGACACAGCCCCCGAGCCCCAGGGGCCTCCAGCACCTTCCCCAGAGACCTTCCTGGCCCTGGTGGCCGTGCAGGACAACCTCAGCCAGCCCCTGGTGCAGCCCCTGCTGCAGATCCACTCGTGCTGTGTGACCCCCTCCGCCAGCCCCGGCGCACCAGGAGCCCAGTGCTGCCTGTTCCGCAGGTGGGACAGGAGCCCACGGGGGTGGGATGGGCTTCACCTCCCCAGGATCCTCAGGGAACCCTCTCCTGTGTCCTGTGGCTGCAGGCTGAGCTCCTTGGAGCAAGCTCCAAGCAGTGAGAACGAGTCCAGGAGTGCTCTGCTCCCTCAGCCTTGGAATTAATACCAAGGGCTTGATAAGGCAAAGAACCCTCAGGGAAAAGAAATCTCCCTTTGGTTTATGTAAATGAGCCATCCCAATTCCCCATATCCATAATATTTTACATTCATTATGTAGATAAGCCATCCCAATTCCCCACAGGTGCTGTCCCAGGTGTCAGGGAACAGCATCCCCTGCCCTTCCTGCCTGGGGTGGCACATCCCGGGAGCAGAGCAGTGCAGGGATGGCAGCCAGGCAGATTCTCCACAGGCTCCCATTCCCCCAGCAGCATTTCACAGCTGTTCTGGCCTCACCTGAGCACAGGGGAATGGGAGGATTCATGAGCTGATGTTTGCAAAACCACTGGGATGTGAGACGTGGGTCAGGGAGTGGCTGTCACACCCCGGCAGCCGTTTCACTGGTTGTACCAAGATCAGCCTCCAAGGAACAGTTCTGCTGCCCTTGGGCTGTGGCCTCCCCAGCAGGGCAGGGACAGCCTGCAGTGCTGACATGGGGGGGGTTGTTGAAGAGGCAGGGATGTGGCTCAGAGCTTGTGCAGACCCGTGTCAGCAGATCCCCCTCTTCCCTGCCTTCAGTCACCTGGAATTTGAACCTGTTTGCCATTTGCTCCTGCCAGGCTGCCATTTGAGTGCAGACACATCCAGCTGCTGCAGAGCAGCAGGTCCAGAGCTGCCAGCTTCACCATCCAGCTGTTCCAGATGCTGAACCACTCCGTGGCCTATCTGCACTGTGAGCTGACCGTGTGTCTGCACGGCAGAGCGGGATGTGAGCAGGTACGGGGGGTGGGGCTGTTCTGGCGGGACTGAGGAGGGATCTGGTGCTTCCAAAGTCACCCCACCAAGGTCACCCCTATCTGGGAAACCCCTTTGTTCATGTCTGGGAGGGGAGTTAATGATATGAAATGGTAGCAATAGTTGCTAACCCCCAGGGAAAAGGAGTCAGGGAGTAGAGATTTACATGTGTGCTGGTCCAAGGATTAGCAACTCAGCTTTTGGAATGGCAGCAGAGCTGGAAAAGGTGGAGTCTGAGGAGATCTGTGCCTGCTGTGGACCCCTGGGGCAGGAGGTTCTGTTCAGGCGCCACCAACACCCTTCCAGAAGTTTTCCATGTCCTTCCCAGGACTGCTTGGAAAGTGTGGAGCCAGTTCTGCAGCCCAGTGACAGGAACAGCTATGGAAACCTGCACAGCCTCATTTCATTCGGTCCAGTTTGGAGGATGAAGGACAGGTTTCTGTACAAACCTGTGGAAGGTGGGTTTAAGCTTCCCTCTCCCCTCCCTCCCTCTCTTCACCCTGTTCACTCCCTGATTCCCTCTCTGTTCCCAGGTCCTGGTTCTGCCATGCTGCTGCCCATCCTGCTGGGGTCACTCGCTGGCTTTGCTGTCCTGGGCAGTGCCTTCATAAGCCTTTGGCTGCACCACAGGCAGAAAACCAAACCCCTCCACTACCCCCCCTTTGGAGACACCCATGGGCTGTGAGCCTGGAGCAGCTCCCTGGTCCTGCAGCTCCCTCTTCAGCACCGCAGCGACCGGGGCAGCACCAGCCCCTGCCCTGCCCACTGCATTGCTTCTGTAGAGCTTCTCTGGCCCAGGGAGCAAGAGGGGTCCCACCTCTGCCCGGGGCACATCTCCCCTTCCTTCCTTTCCCTCTGCATGAGCCAGCCCACAAACTGCAGGGTGGAGAAGGGGCTGTGGTGGTGGGAGGGAGAGCAGAGCTCAGAGTGCAGCACGGGCAGCACCAGCACAGACTGGGAACCAGGAAAGCAGAGAGGAGAGCAGGGGGCACAAGAGCCATGTAAAACAAAGCCTGAAATAAAACTAGAGCCTGCCATCAGGGAGCACACGGTCCTGGGAAAAATGTGGGAATGTGAACAGGACCCAAGGGCTCCAGAGTTCCACCCCCTGGGCTTTACAGCTCTTCTCACCTCCCAGGAGCCCAGTCCCTTCCTCCTTTGGCTTTCCTCATGTTACTGTTTTCTCCAACGAGTTTCCACCACCTGCCTGTTCCACACTGTGGGAGAAAGTTAGGAATGCCAAAGGGTTTGCCCTTAAGGCTGAATGTGGGAGAACAGGAAAAGAACTCGCCAAGTTCAGCTTCTGGGTCCAGTTTCTTCACCGTTGCTGCCAGAGGGCACGTGGGAAAGGGACCCCTGACAGACCACCTCGTGGCAAATGCACCTGAGTGGCTCACACTTCCACCTGGATCAGCCTGCCTCCAAGAATTTGGGAACCTCCAAGAATCTGGAACAAGGAGGTCTGTCAGACCCTGTGGGTGGGGGAGGGCAGCTGGGGGGTGGTCAGGGGTGCTGTGCAGAGCCCTGCCTGGCATCCAGCCTCACATCCCTCTGTCCTGGAGGAACAGGGGCTTCTCCATCCTGTCCACGACCTCCTGCTGCCTCTGCAGCAGCTGCTGGTGGGGAAGGAGGGAGCGGCATCCCTGGAGCGTGGAAGGAGCTGCGAGGCACGAGGAAGGCACCTCTGGGAAGGGATCTCCCTGCCCTTGGGGCCACGCTGGAAATGGTCAGCATGGCTGCCCCACTTGGTTATTTTAATGCCATTAAAGCTGGCCCTGGAATGTGTCTGAGGTCTGAGCTGTTTGCCCAGAAATGGGCACCCCCTGGAAGGTCTGGTGGGGGGGGAGTGCCACTCTGCAGCCATGGACTGTGTTCCCCCACTCCCTCACCTTCTCCTGAGCTCTCTGTAATAAAACTGAGCATTGCAGTAAGTGTTTGTCTTGCCTGTGCCTGAACATGAGGGAAATGGAGTCCCACTGTACCTGTCCTCTGCTCCAAAACTGTGTTGGCAGGTAAGTGTGGGGGTGGCCGGGGCAGGACCTGTGCCAGAAGCATCACACCTTGGGCAGTGGCAGGGAATTGGCAATGATCACCTCCTAATGGGTTTTTTTTCTCCCTGAAAGGCTGCAGAGCCTGCCTGGCTCTTTACCTTTTCCTTCTTTCCCTAAAGCCTTGCAGTGAGTGAGGGTCAATGGAACAGGGAAATAGCTCACACTTCCCCCTGGGTCAGTCTCCCTCCAAGAATCTCTGCAAGACCTGGCACACAGCTAAAAGTTCCAGGTCAAAGCGCACCGACAATTAGACAATTACCCTGCAGAAGTGCTAATGATTATTTGTATTGCAGCAGAGCCGAGGAAATCAGCACCACATTGTATTTGGCGCTGCCTCACCTGCAGGGAGAGCTGGATCATTACAGACCTGGATCATTACAGACCTGTGTGCACAGACCCAGACAAGGCCATTAAACCCCTGTTACAGCCAAGGGATGTGTGCTGTGCCTGCTGCTCACGTGGGGACGGTTGAACTGCTCAGACCAGTGGTTTTCATTCCTCCAAACACCCCTTACAGGCATCCAAGGGCAGGTTTTATCCCTGAGGGATCTGCTCTGGGTCACTGCAGTTCTTGTATTCCTGCTGAAGCATTTTCTCAGGCTCATGAACTCGTGTTCACCATCTTCTAGTTCTGGGGTTTTTCTCCGTTCTTTGTCTTTCTGGAGTGTTTTTCCCTTCTTTATCCTGCTGCACAGGAGCCTCATGGATTTCCCTCTTCCTTCCCTTTCCTGCCTCACTTTCCCCTGTGATGCCCCAGGTGAGGAATCCCACCCTCAGCCCAGTGCAATTGCTAAGGGATTGTTGTTTGCACCACTTTGCATCTCGTGTTCTTTGAGCATTTTCCCACAGAGTGCTGGATACAGGAGAGCAGCTTTATGGCAAAGCAGACGTGCTCCTGGGGTGAGGTCATGCAGCTCCTCTGCATGACAAATGAGAGTGACACCCGGGATCCTCCTCTTGGCAGCAGGTAGCAGGGCTCACCTGGGCTGACTCCCCAGGCAGGGCAGGAGCAGGAGGAGCTCCTTTCTTCCCCTCTGCCAGCAGCCAGGCAGGAGGCAGAGCCAGGCTGCCTGTCCTGCCATGACTGCCGACAGGGACCGGCAGCTGGGCAGCCTGACCGTCTTCAACAAGGAGGACTTTGAGGATGACTGGGTGAAAGTGGCCAGTGGAGGCTTTGGGCACGTGTACCAGGTGAAGCACAGGAGGTGGAGGACAGTTTATGCCGTGAAATGCTCCCCATACCTGCTGCAGGACTCCGGCATGGACAGGTAACCCCGCGCTCTCCTCTGGCTCACCTGTCCTGACTGTCCGCCCGAGCTGCCCCGGGTGCTGCAGTACTCTGAGGGCAGGGCTCATGTGGCTGCTTCTCCTTGGGAAGCAAAGTTTTTGGGACCCAAAGGGTGTGGAGTTCTGCCTCTCTTCCTGTCTGAGGTGTGGATGTGCAAGGAAGGAAGGAACACGGGGAACAGGATCACTCAGAACAGTTGGTGTTGGGATCTGAGGCAGAAAGGCACCTTACAGGTGGGCGTGTGGGTAAGAGCAGCCTGATCACTTGGTTGCAGCTTTCACTGGACGTTGGGACTGGTGTGTGTCTGTTAAACCCACTCAGTCATTACAAACACCAGGTTTAAAGCTGAGGGACTGAGAATTTACAGCTGGTTTTGCTGGGCTCCCAAAGCTCTGCTCCCTCACTTGCTGGAGACTCCAGACCTGCTCTTTCCTCTCACTGGGGCACCTGCACCTTCACTCTGCTTTTTGCTCTGTCTCTCAGCTGCAGAGACTCTTCTGCTGACCCACCTTGGGGCTGGAAAGAGCAGAACCAGGTAATCCCAACCACTGCTGATAACACATACAGTACAGGCAGAACTGATGGAAAAATGGATGAAGTAATTTAATTGAAAATTTTACTGCATGCAAGCTGGGAAAATGCTGCCTGGCTAAAATTCTCACCCTACTATGATTTCTTATGACTGACAACAACTGAGATGGGTCAGCCTGAGCAGTGACTGTCCTCAGTTTGCACTGCTTATGCTCTGCAGATATTACACTTGCATTTTGTTCTCATTGGGGTGGGAGTGGGGGTGTAAAAATGAGTCTAATTAATCAGTTTTACTTCTGCATCTGTCAATTTTTGTCAAATCCCTGCAGTTCCTCGACACCCAGGTACGTGTCACTGCTGCTGGAGGAAGCCTGGCAGGAGGCTCTGCTTGGCTGAACCATCTCAGGTCTATCAGTGGCCTGGTGTGGCATTGCTGGATGATCAGATCCATTCCCAGGGTGTGCTTTTCAAAGGCAGCCCCAGCACTTCACTGCTTGGCTGCTCTCGGAGTGCTCCGGGCACCCCAACTCGTTGAGCAGGCTGGGAGATGCAAAGCTGTGGTGGAACAGGTCTGCCCACAGTGAAGCAGGTCTGGCAGAGCTGGCAGTGAGGAACAGGCGTGTCTGGGCTCCCTCTGGGACCACATTCACCCTGCTCAGGGCCAGGAGGCTGCAGGCAGAGGTGGAGGCACAGGTAGGGCAAGGCATGGCCTGGGGACACCGCGGTTCACTGAGCTCTGGTGCCATGAAACATCCCTTGGGAATTCCATAGAACCCCAGAAAGGTCTGAGGTTGGAAGGGACCTTAAAGATCCTCCAGTTCCACCCCCTGATATGGTTGCATTGCCATGAATTCAAGGGGCAAATTGGGGTGAATCTTTTTGGGGTGGGCAGGGCTGGATATCACTGAGCTACCACAGAGTTACTGAGCCCGTGAACCAGCTGAGGCAATGTCTTGGTTCCACTTTTATTATTTATTTTCACTTTTCCAGGACCAGTATGAACTGTCTCATGGAGGAGGCCACCAAGATGGAGAAAATCAAATTCCAGCACATCGTCACCATCTACGGGGTCTGCAACAGCCCCTTGGGGATAGTGATGGAATACATGGCCAGAGGGTCCTTGGAGAAAATCCTGCCCACTCACAAAATGTCATGGCAGCTCAAATTCCGGGTTATCCACGAGATGGGCTTGGCTATGAACTTCCTGCATAGCATGACACCCCCTTTGCTGCACTTGGATCTGAAACCAGGGAACATTCTCCTGGATGGGAATATGCACGTCAAGGTATGACCTCACTGGGTGTTTGAAGGGACAGGTTCTTCCTCAAACAAGGGGAAGGTTCTTTTTGCCAAACAAGTGCAGAATCCTGGCATGTCGTGTTCTTCAGGAACACTCCATGAAAAATTGGCCAGTGGGGCTTATAAGGAGCAACTGGCAAACAAATTACATGATAATCTCCAGGTCAGCCTGGGAATCTGTGCCAGACCTGGGAATTCAAGGCTCCAGCCTAGGAGGAAACGCTGCTCTGCTGGACCCAGTGACAGGGACTGAGTGCAGTTTATCAGGGTTTTATCAGGTTTCAGCTGCCTGGACCCTCCCCATGTCCCTGATCCTGAGGGAGGGGGGCATGTCCCAGCTGACAGGAGGAGGGATGAGGTGTGAGCACCACAGGGGAAAGGCTCTCACTGTTTGTGCCTGCAGATCTCAGACTTTGGGCTTTCCAAATGGATGGAGCAGTCCAGCAGAATGCAGTACATTGAGAGCTCTGCTCTGAGGGGCACTCTGAGCTACATCCCCCCTGAAATGTTCCTGCAGAACAGCAAACCCCCGGGAATCAAATACGATGTGTACAGGTAAGGGCTGCCAGAGGGCACCCAGGGAGCTCCCTGAGCCCCACAGAGCCAGAGGCACTGCCCATTGCCTCATTTTGGTTAAATCCTGGTTTATAATGTGGGGAACAGCCTGGCAGTGATGGGGTGCCCCAACCTCAGTGCTGGAGACTGAGGGGGAGGGAGATTTTCTGTGGATAATCATCATCCCTTACCAGCAGCACCCATCCCATGTGAGCTGCTGACTGTATTGCCTCAGGTGCCATCACACCCTGTTTGGTTGCTGGAAGTTATTATAAAAATGAGTCAGATTAGAGCCCAGAACACACCGTGTCTGCTCTTTCATAGCAGTCACTGCTTGGATTCATTTTGTTTTTAAAACAACTGTAATATTGCTTGTCTGCTTCAGTATCCAGCTTCATTTTGGTCAGTAACAGATGGAGAAGAGATTTCGATGTGATTTTTTTCCTTTGGGGCAAAGAGCTTTGAAGTATATTTACACAAGCTACATATAAATGTCTGGAAATTCCTTGTCTCCTTGGCCTCTACACTAAACAATAACAAAAGGCAAGAAGCAAAGGAGGCTTTGCATGGCCACATGAACTTGCAGAAGTCAAAGCCTTTAAAACCCAATGTGAATAAAGTGAAAAAAAGGCACTGAGAGTCCAAGTTTGACAGGAAAGGCTCTAAGTCACTAATTCACTGTACCAACCCTTTCGCTGGGGCATCAGGGATGTGTGAGATAGAATCATAAGACCTGATCCTTTTGGCCTGGGGGGGTGAAATCCTTCCATCCTGCAAACCCTCTTCCCTAATTTCCCCATTTCTCGAGAGGGTGAAAGCAATAAGTGCATTTTCTGCACACATGGGAGTGATCGCTCTGCTCACCATCTCCCCTCGCCCGCAGCTTCGGCATCGTCATTTGGGAAGTGCTTATGCAGAAGAAACCCTATGCAGGTAAATATGAGCCCCTCTCCCTCGCCCTGCACTTGGGAAGTGTTCACTGCAGCTGCCCTCACAGAGGGAAAGCCCCGTGGGTGCTGCTGTGTTCCAGGAGCCAACATGATGGCCATCATCGTCAAGGTGGCCGCGGGGAAGAGGCCTGGGCTGGAGCTCATCAGCGACGACTGGCCCGGGGAGTGCCAGCAGATGGTGGACTTGATGAAGAGGTGCTGGGACCAAGACCCCAAGCAAAGGCCAAGCTTTTCAGGTGGGAATGTGATGGGATTATCCAAAAAACAGCTGCAGGGATTAACAAGCTTGTGTGTCACTTCCCTGGTGGCGTCTCTGAGATTTAACCGCCTGGTACCCATGTGCTGCCAGGCATCCTCTCTATCCTTTTTCCCTTTCTTCCCACGTGGAAAACTTGTGTCCTGCATGGGATCTGAGCCCCTGGGCTGCTTGCACAGCTGACAGCATGTTGGTCTAGCAGATATCCCTGTGGAGACAGACATGCTGCTGGCACTGATACAGAGCCTGGTGGTGGACCCGGAGAACGAGCGCCTGGTCAGGAAGATGTCCCACAAACCTGCCATCTCTGGGAACCAGCAGGTGAGGAGAACTCCCCAGGGCCACTCAGGAAATCCCACTGAGTCCCCTCCCTGTGCTCAGCACTCCTTGAGAGTGTTTCCTCTCCCATCAGACAAGGGCACTTCAGCAGCTTCGCTCAGTGTGTTTGCACAGGTTGTGCACCTGCAATTCATTTATGGGGATAAGAAACGAGCAGTTTTATCCTACCTACCAGAGTAGAACTGTGTCCAGAATTCAGCTTTACAGAGGGAGAAATAGGGGCTGAGAACTGTTGGCATTTAGAGGTTTTGCCAAG
>JAWWLV010000075.1:5736584-5767419 GCA_035041135.1 Platyrinchus mystaceus
TGTGGCTGCCCCTGGATCCCTGGAAGTGTCCAAGGCCAGGTTGGAACAACCTGGGCTAGTGGGAGGTGTCCCTGCCCGTGGCAGGGGGTGGAATGAGATGATCTTCAGGGTCCCTTCCAACCCAAAGCATTCCATGATTAGGAATTTTTCACTTGAGAAATGTCCAGCCTTACTGAGTGAGAGGGGATTTGTCGTGTGTCACACAGAGCAACAGTTCCAAGGTAAAATGAGATCAAAATGTGGACATTTCAGTGCAAAGTTTAGCTCTTCTGGGAGGGAACGTTCACGGCAGAATGTTTTGAAATTAAATCCCTTTGCATCTGTGTTCTGCACTGCTCCTGCTTCCCTGTGACTGCAATTTGTTTGTTTGGCAGTGCTGCAATTATGGAGGTATGTGATGAAATTAAAATTTAAATAGTCCTACATTTTTAGAGGAAAATAGATCTGAATAAATACAGCTTGGGGGGAAAAAGAAGTTTATTTTTAGAGAAATGCTTGTTTTTTTCCATAGCCCCTTAGGTGTGGAAAATCAAGATGTTTCTGACAGCAATGATGTGAATGTAGGAGGGAGTGATTTTAATGTAAGAAGAAATAGTGAATTCTATGTGTTTCTTTTTATTCCAAGGAGGTGGTTGTAGGCTCTGTACTGTATCAGACGTCAGTGTGAGACATTCCTGACTCCCTCCACAGCCTTTTCATGGCCTGACATAATTAATCCTGCTCTGGCTGCTCTCTTTCCAGACTATCCAGCACTTACCTGTGCTGCTCCCCAGCTTTAGGGAGTATTTTAATCCTCTGCCTTTGAAATAAAGCCACGTATCACTTCAAAAAGCAGCTCCCCACCCAGCACACAGGTGTGAGCTCAACTTCCATTAGAGGGATGGGAAAAAGGGGCCTGACTGGGTATCAAGGAGCACTTGCTGTTTTCTCCTACCCGGCATTTCACCCCCAGCAAGTTTCACATCCTTTGATCCTTTCATCAGCTGCTGCTTTCCTTCCTCGTGGCTCAGAGCACAGCAGGAAACCCTTCTCCTCTGCAATTTGCTACTGGCCTCGTTCTCTTATTTTGGGGAATAAAACCCCAAGCCCCAAACCAACCCAACCCCAACACTGATGGTGTTTAAAGCCTGGCAGCATTTGCAGTCACAGCCCCAGAGAGGGCTGAGTGCAGCACCCTGGGGACAGTCTGGTGAGGGGATATCATTGCTGAAAATGAAAAAAAAAAAGAAACAAAAACTTAGAGTTTAATCTGTGTTTGCCCTGCTGGAGTTTAAATAAGGATGGAAACAATTGCATGCAAACGTAAGGGATGCACAACTCAAAGAATACAAATGTGATTATTTTTGTGTTACCCTGGCCTGGACCATGGGCCAGACTCCCTTGCAGAGGGGATTTACAAGTAGAATAAAGTCCTGTGAGAGCAGAATTAATCACCTAATGATGTGGAAAGGCAGTTGCTCACCGTGGGCTTGGGGAGCAGGACGGGCTGTGATGCCTCTGTGAGTCCCCAAACTGCTCTGTTGGCAAGGACAGGATGCAGGAGCTTGGCCAGATTTACCCAGAGCAGCTGGAATTTATGGACATGGGTGACCAGACCAAGGGGTTGGGTCCCAAACCTGCAAATGTGCAACTATTGAGTGATTTATCCTGTATTTATGCTGAAGTCAATCCCTTTCCACCAGGGATCAGTGTGAAGAGTTAACTCTGATTTATCACAACTCCCTTCTGTCTAATGCCACTTATTATGGGGGACATGTGTGAACTTCTGGAATAAATATCCTCAAGCTCTAGAATACAAACACCCTTTATATAATTCAGTTAACAGAGGCATTATGGGGATCACACAACTAACAATAAGGAATTACCAGTTATTTAATAAGTGCTTCGTTTCCATTTTTTAAAAAATCTGGTTTGAAAAATGAAAAATCAAGAAGATAAAAAGATCAAAACCATCCCATAGGAAACCCCACAGAAGGTGACTTAACTCCCCATCCTGGAGAGATGTGGTAACTGTGCTCCTGAATAAAAATAAATAAGTCAATCCCACCGGCCTTGCAAGTTAGAAAATATCACACTGCAGACTCCATCTCCATCTGGAGCAATTACAGAGAGGATTAGGCCAGGGTCAGCAATCAAGAGGTGCAGTAATTAGCTGAAATAAAGGAGAAAATGAGCCTTTGTTTGCTGCTGTGGTACAAGGCCATTACTTTGGTAAAAAAAAAGGAATATTATGGATACTGAGCTAGTTTAGCTGTGACAGAACTGAAGTTTGGGGCATATCTGGACTCATTCCATGGCACTTTTACTGCTCTTCAGCACTAGCTTATTTCTTAACAAGGCAGAGGAGTGTTCTTATCACCATGAAGATTTTATTGCTATTCTTTGGACAAACTTTAATGTCTGCTCCAAGCGGGAGAAAAAAAACCCTTAGAAGGAGTTCAGGGAATTAATTTTCTCATTTTGGAAAAGACTCCAGTCTGCCAAAAGGTTTTGCTCATACTGACCTGCCTTTACTTGGCTTCAATTGCTGTCTAACACCCATTATGATCCCCCCAGGACAGCTGAGGAGGTCTATTTGCTGCCCAATTTGTTGCTCCTGTTGGCTGAGCCACAGTTGTGTTTTGTTCGTGGCTCATCCCTGGAGTGCAGGAAAACGTCACAGGACGTGAACCCCCTCAGACACGTTCAGAAAGTAACAGGGAGAATATCAACAACAGCCACCATGGAAGGAAAAGAGAGACAAAAACAGAGAAAAAGGTGGAATTCAGCTAAAAGCTGGAAAACTCCCTGTATTTGTAGGAAGAGGGGAAAAATTCAAATCTACTTTATTACGCCTAAGGTTTAGACGTGGATTTGGGACTTTTGGAGTACATGCAGTTGGGACTGGGGGATGAGTCCTGCTGCAAAAAAACCAGCTTTTCTGCTCCTGAGTTACCCTGTCCAGGGTGCCTGTGCACCCCCCCAGCCCAGTCCCACACAGCTCCTCCTCTGCAGGCCCTAAATCCACTTTAACACCCCCTTTAACACCGGGATGAGCCCCTGGAATGGGGGAGCCACTGCTGGGACCACTTTGGTGGGAACACAGTGTGTGTGACTGCAGGGTGACAGCTCTTCCCCACAGCTCTGGGTTTTAAATGCCTGGTTCCTTGCTGCTCTCAGCCAGCCTGTCTTTGGCTGGGTGAGGAGGAAGCATCTCAATCAGCCTCCCTCACAGAAAACTTCCCTCTGCCTTTTTTAATTAGGAAGAAGGTGGAATTTACTGGCATTTTCCCTGATACCTCTGAATCATGTCCCAGTTCCCAGCGTTGCACCCCCTGTAATCTTCCCCAGTGATTGTGGTTTCATCTTTGAAGTGATTTGGGGCTTGTTTGTCACAAGGGCAATCAGACTTGTTTCTCACCAGACACCCTGAGAGCTGTCGTGGAGCTGAGTGTTCCCTGTGATGGGTGGGCTCAGGCACAAAAGGCGTCTAAACAGGTTACAGGCACTACCTGAGCCCCAGCAAATCACCCTGTGCATAATCTCACCTCTGGCAAGAGCCAGGTAGGCACGTTAGTGTCAGCATAATGAAGGAACGTGCCCTGGAGCATCTGCCACCAGCTGAGAACATGCACAAACCCAATTACTGGAGCCCAGTAAATTGCAAGCCACAATAATTCAGTTATAAATCTACATCCCCAGGTTAATTTGGTGTGACTTTTTGCATCAAGACTCCAGCCTTCACGGACTGCAGGGGCTGATTCCCTGTTCTTCTGCTCCTGCACTGTCGTTCATAGCAAACCACGGTGCAAAGTGGGTGTGCAGCGCTACAAAGGCAGCAACATTTCCCCTGCTGTGTCTGTTTTCACCCAGCCAACTCACTGGCTTTGGGTTCTGAGGCTCATCCCCAGACTCACCAGTCGTGTTTGGGGTCAAACCCTCACATTCTGCCCCATATCTGTGCTGTTCCCTCCCGGTGAGCTCAGCCCAGAGGGAGGCAGGAGCAGCACTGTGTGTGTCACTGAATCATCCACTGCAATGGGTCTGACATGGGCCCAGAAATGTGGTTTTAACCTGCTCCCCAGAGCACGTGGCACCACAGTTCTGTCACCTCCAGAGAATCCCTGGCTGCCCCTGCTGTGAGCAGAGTCATCCTTGTGCCAAGTCCCTTTACAGGACCCACAGCAGCTGCTTTGTCATCTTGCTGGTTTGTTGTTTTTTTTTTTCCCTAGCAAATTTGAAGAATTCTGCCAGATCAAAGTCACTTTTCTTTTTGACTAAAGCTCCCAGAGGGAGGGAGGGAGGTGTTCTGAGAGATATACATATTTGTTTGGACTGGCACTGACTGGCCATTTCTTTGCACAGACGAGCTCTCAGCTCATAACCTGTCTCGTTCAATCACATTTGCAGCTCCTGGGTTTTCCTCTGGAGCTCTGTACATTTTCCAGCTGGTGGTTTGACAGAGCTCTCTGAACTCACCCTCACAAGAGCTGCACAGAGATTCTCTGTGTTGCTCTTACCATTTGGAAACGAGATTAAATTTATGGCTAAGATTAATTTGGGCTTTTCTCGCTTTTCACAATGGTTGTTATGAAACATTTGATGCAGTTCCAGAAGCTATGACCCCATTTTCTCCCAGGTGATGCTTGTAGCCCTTCACATGTGCCCTGCACACAGCTGAAAGGGGTTTATTTGTAAGGACACCCCGGGTGAGCACAGGTAGGAAGCAGAGACAGCCTTGAGGACGCTTGAATTGTACTGGTTTATTTTTACCCCCATGTGCAGGGGTCACTGTTAAAAGCCCACAATGCCAGCTATGGGAGAAAGGACCTGCACAGAGCCTGGATCTTCTCTGGCTGCACTGAAGTTTGATGTGGCTCCCTGTCTCTGGGGTAGGTTTATTCTGAATTAAAAGGGCTTTGCTGGTGTGCTGGGGAGGGACTAAAGCCAGGAAGGTGCTGCTGAAGGTGGCCCTGGCAGGGGGTTGGAACGAGGTGGTCTTTAATGTGCCTTCCAAATCTCCCCAGCCTGTGGTTCCATGCAATGGCAGTGAGGTGGTGGAGGGGGCAGCAGCCTGGGGGGGTGAGCACAGAGATTGAAACCAGCAGGTTGCTGCAGAGTCAGGATTTCACAGGTCCCTCTCGCTGACTTACCTGAACCCCACAATCCCTGCAGGGCCTGTTCCCAGCAGCTCCCTGCAGGTCTGATGCCCAGCACTGTGTCCCCGTTGCACACTCCCCACTGTCCCCACGGCTCAGAACCTCGAGGGGCGGCTTTTTCCCCCCAGAGCCACAGCACAAACCCTCTGTGCTGCCCCCTCGGTGCCCTTCACTGAGCCTGGCACAGAGTGGAGCAGCTGAGCTGGCAGAGGTGTCCCCTCCCCACCTCATCAGAGCCAGAGGTGCAGCTGATTACGTGCAGCAGGGAAGCGATGCTAAGCTGGGGTAAATGTGCTCCCTTGCTTTCATTATCCCACTTTTCCTCCATGGGCCCAGCATGGCAGCTTGGGAATGCAGAATGTTTTTCCTCATTTAAAGGGCCTGGGCTTTGCTTTGCTGCTTTAAGTCTCTTTAAAGGCATTTCTAGGTCTGTTAATTATTCATTATACCTTAATTATATTTAGTCCACCATCCATCACTCTTTCTTTGGTGGAGAAAGTTGTTATTTATGAGTCAAAAGCTATTTAGGAAGCAGACAGTCTGGTATCGTCAAAAGACTTGGGGGAGCAGTTTAGATTATTAAAAGAAGCTTTGATTAAAGAGAGGGAGTTAATTTAACAAGTGTAACTGGTTTAATTTTTTAAACTTTATTTTTTTTTGCTGGATGTGCAGAACAAAGCACACCCATGGATCTGTCAGGCCTGACCTGAGGCTCAAATGCCCCAGGGAGATGGGCAGGTCATTGTGTTTTCTCTCTTTTGGGTGGTGTGAATGATGTTTTGCAGTGCCCCAACCTCAGAAATAAAATCTGGCTGCAAGGGTGAAGTCAGAGGAGCTGCCTTTGATCCTGCCAGGCTGGGGCCAGACAAGTGGTGTGTGTCCTGTTTCATCTTAGAATATCATTTATTCTGTTGTGTTAGGGAAGGGAGGGGGTCACTGGAGCCCCTAATTTTTCCTCAGTCACAGTGGCACTGAGTTGAATCATCCAACAAGGACAATTAAGGCTCATTTCTACTCAGTAGCTCTGGAGATTCTGGTTTCTGTATAAACTGAGGACTTCAGGGCAGATATTATCTTTGTCCTGTGTTGGTTGAAAACAGATATTAAAACCTTCGGCTCATGCCAAGGACCCAAAATACCATTAAACTGAAGTTTTAGTTTGTTAGTTCTTGGAAATAGGTAATTTTCTTTCCTAGGAGTGGGAAGGAATTTTTTTTATATATATATTTTTTTATTATTCTTTTTTGTATAAAGAAAATAATCCTTAGACAAAAGTGCTGACTAAGCCAGGTTGAGGTTCACCTGCATTGATGCCAAATATTTCAGTGGGTAGCTTGAGAAAACAGTGCCACAGTAAGTGCAACATAAATATAAATATTCCTGAATGAAACAATGAAGTTCTCCAGCATGGGTCCTCGTAGCTTCAGGCTGGGCAAACACTAGGATTCCTAAAGATAGACTGGGATAAGGGAGAAGAGGGAAAAATGCAACTGTTCTGAGAAACAAGCCAAAAAAAAGAGACAAGATCTCATCCGAAGGTGGATTTTCCTGTCTGTGTCTGCACTGTGTGTCCCTGGGGTGTGACCCCTCACACTGCTGGTGTCAAACAGAACAGAAACAACCAGGTAACACCAGGGTGGCTTGTGCAAGTCTCTGTTTAATGACAGTGCTGCATGAAGACATTTGTTGGTGCTGCACGTACCTGTGACGGGCATTTTTACATTCCTGACTCCTCAGGGAGCCGAGTTTGCACTGCAGATTTCCACCACAGAGGTAGTGGCTTTATTTTTCCTCTTTTCCTTTTTTTGTTTGTTTTGTTTTGTTTTTTCCAGCAGGATTTAATAAGCTGGTCAGACCTACTGTAGTTAATTCAGTCTCCAGTCAGGAGGATGAACAGTGTAGTGGGAGCGAGCAGGCAAGCGGCAAACACAGTGCAGGCAGAATTCAGTGGCTTTTAATTCAAACCTGTTTGGGGGGGCCCAGAGCCCCCCTCCTGGGCTGCAGCAAGCTGGGAATCACAGGGAGGAAAAGCAGGAACAGGAAGACTCAATAAGCAGAACTAAAGCTTCAGTTATAAATAATGAATCACAAAATAGGGGCCGTAGCAAAGGGTCTGAAGTTCGGGGGGGGACAAAGAAACGGATTCTCATGGGTGTGTTTTAAAAACCAGATCCATCCCCAGCGTGTCCTGCCATCAGGAGTCTTTGGGAAAGCAGTGTGTTATTCCAGAGTGGAAGGAACAGTGAGGTCTGTATTTGCCAGGTTCAGGTCTGTGGGCAGGAGGCCTCAGAGTCCTTCCCGATGCAGCTGAATTCTGATAATTCTTTAGAGGTTTCTACAAACATCCTCCATCCCAACCACGGGCTGGTTGTCCTTGTGGCAGGTGCTGTGCAAGCAGCTGGCAAAGCCTGTCCTTGCCCTTGGCATTGGTTTATGCTTTGTGAAGCCAGGGGTGATGGTGTGATTTGGTCCTCTCTCGAAAAGAGTTACGAAGGCTCCGTTCACGGGTGGAAAGTGCTTTAGTTTGTCGGTTGGAAGCGTAGATGGGAAAGGAAAACCTGCAGAGATGAACAGACATGGCACTGCCACCATTCCAAGGCCAGTGGGGAGATAGGTGTTCCCAGGAGACACCTTTGAGCCTGGAGTGTTGGGAATGAGCAGCTTAAAACATCACTGGGGTGAAGGGTGGGCTGCAGGTAATTCCTCACAAACACTTAAGCTCTAGGAAATGACACCTGGGTTTCTTGGTCCAAGCTGGCAAACACATGGAGGACACTGGCCCTTTTTCAGCAGCTTTTTGTCCTCCACAGTGTTTTGGAAGAGTTTCTTATGTAGTGGTTGAGGTGAGTTGGGCTGTAAGGTTCTGCATCTGCATTCAGAGACTAAATCCTGGAGCAAGGTACACAGTACTGGAGATGATGATTTACCCTGGGTTAACACTGAACACCAAGTAAAACTATGGCACAAAGTTAAGATATTATTCACATTCCTTATTCTGAAGGCTCACACCATGTTTCAGTGCAGGGCAAATATCACCTATGGCAACTTCCAAATGCTTTAAAGCTTTTTTTTGTCTATATGCATATTGTTCTCTATTTTGATTCAGCTCCCCACCTGTTCATTCACTAAGACAAATGGCATCTTTCTGCTTGCAAATATGTTAGAAAATAGACCAGTAACTTGTTATTATTTTTCTACCCAAAAACCAAGTGACTTTATGTCATTCTGTGAATATTGTAAGTGATGCCAGTCTGAGTTGATTCCCACCACTGAGTGAACTTGCTTGGTTAAAACTGGGGGGGAAAAAGGAACAGCCAAGGTGTGCCTGAGATCTCTTGAGTCAGTGTTTCCAGTTTTTAGCTATGAACAGACCTTGAAGAGCCAGGTCTGAATGTTATACACCTTTGTGTATAACAGGAATAGCAGGGTTAGAATGGAAACCTTTTGGATTAGGGTGGGACTGCTGTTTCCATTTCAGAAAACAGCTGAGATGATGGGTTGTAGCTGCTTGACATAATCTCTTCCTGCTACAGAGCTGGAACACCCCCTGCCAGCACAGGGAAATGCTTTGTTAGCAACACAGGAAAACCAGGGAACTGGAGAAACCCTTGGCACTGAACTTTATCTATTCTGAAGCAGAAACTATGTGAATATTCCACAAACTGCATAGAGAGAAAGGGGACTATATTGCTCCCTGGATTGTGTTTTTAGCATCTTCAGAAAACAGCAGGTAGGGAGTCTGCCTCTGCATTATGGCTATTGCAATCATCTGCTGCTCCAGAGCCTACAGGAATCTCTAGCCAGGCCTATTTCCATGTTGTTTTTATTCATCTTGCTATGTCTTATTTACAGAGATATTGCAAAATATTCTGTGAACTGAGTACAATTAGTAAGTACAGTGTGGATTTGGCAATGCCAGGTTCAGCGTGGTGGAATTATGCTGTTATGGGTTTTCAACTCCTATAATCCATGGGGAAAATAGGTATCAGAGAAGAAGGGATGCTGGGAACATCCAGACCTTTCCAGAGTCCAACTTGGACACAGGAGCTGGTCCAGGCAGGGGCTTCCTTGGGGGTTTTATTCTGGCTTTTTCCAAAACACACAGTTTTATCTCCTTCAGTGTTAATTTAAATTAGGCACAATGTTATTCTGCACTCTCTGCTGAGAGACTGAGGCAAATCAGACCTGAGGGGGTCCTGGGCTCCATGGCACCCTGATTTAGGTGAGAAGAGCCAGACCTGACTTGGCTGACTTGTTCCAGCTCCCACCTGAGGTGGTCAGGGCTCCCCTGGCCCCCTGTCCTGGGGTTTCTACATTCACCACGCCACCACTCCTCCCAGGGCTTGGGACTTCTGGTGAGAGACTGGAGATGAGATGCTGGTGGGCAGAAATCGCTGCTGATGAGACATGAGGGTGTCCTGTTTGATGTACACCATGCAGGACAAGCTTGGGCTCCTGTAGTTCATCCTGTTTATTCATATTTACACCGCTGTAGTGGCCGGACGTGAGACTGATCCCTCCTTATTCCTTCTGCCCATGGCTTGTAGGCCCACGTTGCTGCAGGGTGGGGTCTGTGGGTGGCAGAACCTTCTTGACCCGCTTGGGGACCTCCTGAAGTGTGGTATTTTTTCTGAAGGCTTCAGCAGTTTAACACTGGGTAGGTCAGCTCGAGGTGAAGGCAAAGCTGCTGCGTGGAGCTCCCGCGAGCTCCGCCTGTTTCTGGCTCCTGTTGCGAAGCGGAAAAGATGGTCTTGTCTTTGGTGAGAGTTGAGTGACCCACCACCACCTCCCCGTGGCTCTGGGACTGTCTGTGTCCAATGCACCCCCGAGGCTGGATGGCCACAGGCAGCAATGGGGCGAGCGTGCCTCGGCTCTCGCTCCCGCCGTAAGCACAGTGCGAGGGCAGCTCTGAAAAGTGCCCCAGTGGGACTGCTGTCCCACAGGTCACCCCGGGGGATGAGGGAACCTCCCACCTCCACCCCCACCGGGGTGTGGGCATGGCACTGCTGTCACCCTCAGGGCCTCATGCCCGGCACACGAGCCCCCTCCGCGGCTGCCCGTGGGGTGCGCGTGAATGGCGTGGGGGTTCTCCTCCTCCTCCTCCTCCTCCTTCTCCTCTCCTTCTTCCTTCCTTCCTTTTTTTTGTTTTTTTGTGTGTTTTCCCCTTAAAAATGCTGCTGCTGTTTTTTGACTCTTAGCAGTGGAGGATCTTCATGAAAGCCTTGCGAAACTCGACGTTGAAGGTGGTGTAGATAATCGGGTTGACAGCGCTGTTGACGTAGCCCAGCCATGTAAAGGCGCTGTACATGGCCGGGGGGATGCTGCAATCGCAGTGCATGTTCAGGATGTGGGTGATGAAGAAGGGGAGCCAGCAGATGATGAAAACACCTGGGAGGGAGAAAGGAGAGAGACACGCTGAGATGGCTGAAAGCTGGACAGATTTTTGGGGTCGAGGACAGTGAGGTTCTTTCGGGTGTAAGGGAAAAATACTTCCCCGAGGAACAAGCTGCTGTTTGCGTGTTGTCTCGGTCTGTGTTCTATCCAGGTACTAAAGGACTTCTCTGCTCATGTAATTAGAGCAGATGCATCAGAAACTCTGGCCTCTGGGGTGCCAGTTCCTTGCTGGGCTATGCCCCTGAACCCAGCTGTGCTTTGGGAGCCCAGACACCCCACAGAGGGGCAGCTTTATGAACCCTTTGTACAGCACTGCCCGTGGCTGGGCAGGAGGGACCCTTCCCAGGGGCATATCCCACATACCAAGTGAAATTATGTCTATGGAGGGCTGGAATAGTCTGGGCTGCACATCCAGACTGGCTGCCCCAGGCCTGGGCAGGGGGTGGATTCCTGCAGGAATCCACCAGGGCACTCACCAAGAACGATGGCCAGCATCTGGGTGGCCTTTTTCTCCTTCTGCTGGGAAAGTTTCCTCCTGGTCACAGCCTTGAGGAAGTTCCTCGTCTTGCCGTTGGGCAGGGAGTGGATCTCGAAGACCTTGGCTGTGTGGTGTGTTTCTTTGGCATGTCCGTTCTTCTCCACTCTCCCAGGGCTGTTCAGGGATGTCTGCAGGGTGGAGTTGTTGCCCCTGTTGGAGGCAACTGGCACGACCAGCTGGTGGTGACCTGGTGCTGCGGGTTTGAAGGTGGTTTTCTCGGGGGGGCTGGTGCTGGACACCATTTCCATCTCCTCCATGTGACTCTCCGCCTCCTGGACAAGAATCAAATGTCCACAACAGAAAGACAGATAAATATGCAGAGAGGAGCAAGGAACATTCCTTACAGAGTGAAGCTGGATGATGCTGGAGAACAATCAATCCCTCTTCTCCCTCCCTACGTGGTGCCTGGAGAAAGGGCTGTGAAATGTTTACAGATATTTTGGGTAGATGGGAGTGATAGAAGGATTCACTGAAGGATTCTCCTTTATTGCACAGAGAGGCTCAGAAATGAGAGATGCTTTCTCCACTCCCCATAGATTTTTATTTAGGTTTTCAGAATGCAAGTAAATAAAAATTAAACCAACAAGCAAAGCCCAACAAAGCCAATGCAGTCCAAGATTTAAGTAACAGAGAGGAGAAGGAAATCAAAGACACAAAATGTTCAAATGCCGTGGCTTTTAGAGCTGATCTTTAGGTGAGATTAGTCTGGCTTTTTGAACTCTATCCTCTTAAAGCCCCTGCTTCACTCTAAGGAATGGGAAGAACATTTAAATGGTGAGATCGAATGGCAACCTTTGCTCTTAGTTTATTTTTCTCCCACCCTGCATAGATTAACTGTGTGTCCTAGGGGTGAGAGGGGGAAGGCTAAATGCTCTCAAAAGCTACCACTTCTCTGTAACACTCACCACTTTGCGCTTATTAACCTGGAAGCTCCCATTGGACTTCACAATAACTGTGCAGAGCTTGACGTCTTCTGGATGAGTGCATTTGTCCTAAGGGGCAAGGACCAGCTCAGAGGTTACACAGGCACAGAGGGGTTGGGGAGGGAAGCTGGTAGGGGAGGCACGTGGAAATACAGACACGGGGCACGAGGCAGGAATTAATCAGTGTGAGGATGATGGAAAACTACTCTGGAGAAGCAGTGATGGGGGGTGACTACCCCTTGGGCTTTTCACCAAAGGAAGGAAACCTCAGAGATCTGCTGGTGTTTGTCTGTCCCTGTCTCCTCTCCTTGACATGGCAGTGGCCCTGAGGCAGCACAGTTTGGAGGTGGTGCCTCTGGGGCTACACACTGCCTCTGTTTGTTTTGCATGTGCTGCCAGAGCAGTGTTTTAAAGAGCTGTTTGACACCCAGCCTGCTCAGCTGGGCTCCACTCACACATGTAGTGCTTGGAGAGGCTGTTTCCCTGCAGAGGTGTCGGTACCAGTGATGTGGTTTGCACCCCAACCACACAAACCATTTCCATTGAACCCTGGGGAGACCTTGTAGCACCTAAAGGGGGGTTACAAGGAAGCTGGAGAGGGGCTTTTCACGAGGGAATGGAGTGATAGGGCAAAGGAGAATGGCTTTAAACTGAAGGAGGGCAGGTTCAGATTAGATATTATGACGAAATTCTTCCCTGTGAGGGTGGGGAGGCCCTGGCACAGGCTGCCCAGAGAAGCTGTGGCTGCCCCATCCCTGGCAGTGCCCAAGGCCAGGTTGGACAGGGCTTGGAGTGACCTGGGCTAGTGGAAGGTGTCCCTGCCCATGGCAGGGGGTGGAATGAGATGAGCTTTAAGGTCCCTTCCAACCCAGACCACCCCTTCATTCTGTGATTCTCCCCCCCAACAGCAGCACTGGCTCAGACAACAGTGTACCCTGTATTCTTGGGGTACCCCAACCCAGCAGAGCCACAGGAGATGCCCTCTGGTTGATGCAGCAGCTCCCAGAGCAGATCTGCTGCTGGAACATCCCCTGGGATCCAGGGAGGCCTGTGCAGCCCCCAGGAACCCGGAGTGTGCAGCTGGCACTCCAGCCTGGCACAGCACACAGCATCCCCCTCTGTGACCCAGCACTTCACCTAGTCCAGCCAGGGACACGTGGGGACAGGAGGAGGCGCTCTGGGGAGTGGAGCAGGGAGGGGAGAGGCTGTGTGGAGTGCTGAGGGCAGGGCCCAGGGGCAGTTACCTTCAGAGGGGCCTGTGTGTCCGAGTCCAGGACGTGGCTGCTGCGCTTGGTGTTGACGCGCTTCCTGCGGCGCCGCAGCACGATGTAGATCTGGACATAGACCAGCAGGGTGACGATGAAGGGCACGTAGAAGGACACGATGGAGGAGTACACCACGAAGGCAGGGTTGGCAATGATGCACTCGTTGGCATCTGGAACACAGAGGGGTTCGGGATCGTTCTCTCTGCTGCTCGGAGGTGGTTCCCACCTTCCCCTGCCACTTGAACCTATGCTGTGTCCAACCCAGGCTTCCCAGGATGGGAACTGCCAGGCCTTTCTTCTCCTGCCTCTGTGAAGGTTTTTGTCCCTTGGCTTTCCTTTTTCGCATGTTTTAATATGAGAGGGATTTTGAATTCGTAGTGGACAGATGTTAAGGTAACGCTGGCTGGTGTTGTGTAAACTTCCACATAGCCTCAGTTCTAGTGAGTCTGAAACACTGGTCTGGAACAGCACGAGATGAATCAGACCCAGGAGCAGCAGACAGATGGGATGACACTGGCAGAAAACACCTTAAACAGGGCTGGATACACCCCAGTACACCTAAAACCTGACCCCCATGTCCACTTCTAGCTGGTAGCAGCGGGCTTCCTGGGGACCCAGGAAAGCCAGCAGCGATCTGCACATGGCAAAACACTCACCTGTGTTGTTGAGGCCAAAGAGGAGCGGGCAGGAGATGGCAAAGGAGAGCACCCAGACCACGGCAATCATGACGGTGACCCTGCGCTTGGAGCTGTAGCGGGTGTTGTAGAGCATGGGCATGGCCACGGCTGTGTACCTGGGTGGGACACACACACCCAGCCTGCTGTCAGCCTGCCAGCGCTGGCAAACTGGGAATTCCACCCAGCTCCTGTGGCTGACAGCCTGGTCCAGCAGGCAGTGTAAGGCAGGACAGATTTCCCATGCCATGGGGTGCCTGCAGTCCCTGGTTTGGGAGGCAGCAGCATGGGCTCAGCCAAGCTCACCATTTTCCTTCCACTCTGAGCTGCTGTCTTCCCCCTGATACCTCTTCCATCATTCCAGAATATAAACAGAAAGACCAAACCAATGTAAACATACACAGGGAATTTAATTCACATTCTCAAGATGGGTGTTTCTGTGTCTTCTGACAGAATCCCTGCTCAGAGCCCACAGAGATCCCCTAAATTGCTCAAGGCATCAACACCACTCACTCTCCCCATTTTCAAGCCTCTGAGTCACAGGTAAAATTAGACCATGTAAAGGTGGCTGTGACTTTGCTCCCCTGGGTTTTGACACGACTTGCTGGCAGGGAGCCCTCACCTGTCTATGCTGATGGCACAGAGGTTGAGGATGCTGGCAGTGCACATCATGACATCCAGGGTCACAAAGATATCACAGTGGATCCGACTGAACCTCCACTCACCAACCACCTGCAGAGAGAGAGGGGGGTGGGTACAGAACTCCCTGGGGCTGAGCTGTTGGGAGGGTCCAAAGGGAGAGCTTTGGTGCTTGTGGGTGGTTGGAGCTCTGCTGGTTCAAAGGCAGTTCTTCTCTGCCCCATCCAAACCATTCCTTAGGACGTTCCCCCAAGGGCTGGTGGGATTTCATCCTCCCCAGTTCCACCCTGTCGCTCTGTATTGGTTTGGGCAGCCCAAAGGGCAGACACAAACCTGGGCTGGTGTTCCAGTGACATCAGGGAGTTCAAGTCTCCTGAAGTCAGGAGGAGCATTTCAAAGCATGATACATTAACATCAATTCCAAGCACCTCTAATTGTACTTACAGCTCTTCATTAGACTTTTTTTTTTGCAATTATACCCAGCAAAGATCAGCAGTAGAAAAGCAGGAACCTTCCCTCGTTCCTCAGTGTAAGATCAGGGTAGACATTCCTTGCCTTTATATTTTTTCTTATTTTTATTTTTTTTTGGCGAACAAAATGAATTTAATTCAGAGTGAAAATTCTTTAACACTCTACATGATGTGCTAAAGACAAAGAAATAATGATAATGCTTCCAGTCACCAGTAGCCTTTTTCTCTTCACTTCTCTTGCTATTGAAACTGAACTTTGCCAATTAAGTTTAATAGCAATTATTCGGACTGCTGTGTTTGACATGTGATGAAAAAAGTATATTTCCCTCTAATAAAAATAGAGTCCTACTGCATTTGAAAATAGAATGAATAAGATATCTATTCTTCAGTTATTTCTGCTCTGATATACATAACCATAGGCAGCATAAAGAAGGGAGAATGACTGCATTGAAGCCTGAGTGACAGATGAATACTCAGTGATTAAAAAAGCACTTAAGAGACAGTTACATCAGTAACTTTGATGAGAATTTGCCCAAAGGCAAAGGTTTCCAGCCAGATAAAAACCTCTGGTGCTCTCATTTACAGAAGACAGACCTCAGAATTCTGGAGGTAGAAGATCTGTTTGCATCATAGCCGGTTTTTGGGGGGAGTTTTTTAAGTATTTCATTTTTATATTGGTTTTTGCCTGAGTTTGTGACACAAAGCCTGGGGAAAATTGTCCTACTTGGTAGAATAGGGCAACTGTGATTCCTGCCCAACCCCATGTGCAGGTGAGCCCAGAAAGGGGGAAGCATTTTGCCTCATTTATGGCTTATTGAATAAAAAGTATGTGAGAGATTCTTCTAGCTGGGCCTGAGAGGGCAGGAGCTCCTTACAGCAGAAACCTCTGCTTAAAATGGGCTGTGGCAACAGAGGAACAGAGTGGAAGGGCAGAACCAGTCCCAGAGGCACTGACTGCACTCACAACCAGCCTGTGGTCATGTTAATAAGCTTTAGCAGATGCATGATGCTTTACATTTTTTAAGTGCCAGGAAAACAATAATTAACTTGAGTGATAATTAGTATTGTGCTTTCCCGACAGCCCATGTCATGGCAGTGGGTTTGTTTTGCTTTGTGTTAGTACTAAATGGGCTCATTGACAGTGGCTTCTTCCCCTGCTCTGCTCTCTGTGTTATCATTTTCCCTCAGAAATGAGTGCCTGAAAATTAACTGTAAACTCAACCTCGTTTTGTACCAAACCCATGTGCCAAATGCAGCAGGGTGAAAAGCAGCTCACTTGGGATTTTCTCTCATATATCGTGACATAAAAGCTCTGGATTTACCCTCCACTTCTACAGCTCCCTTCTCCTCCCTGCAGCCCTCCAGAAACAGGGGTTTGATTGCTAATTTTTATATTTTTTTGATTGCTGGACTCGCTGATCCTCGTGGGTCCCTTCCAACTCAGCACATCTGAAGTGGTTTCAGTGGGACACCCACGGTGTAGTTGCACATTCATTCTTGTGTAGATTTGAGGGAACAATATTGGGCGCTTTTCACTCTTGACCCCTCTGTTTAAGGCCACATTTATCACAGAATCAACCAGGTTGACCTAACAGCACCTTGCCTACTCGACCGTGGCACCGAGTGCCACATCCAGCCTCAGACACCTCCAGGGTCGGTGACTCTGCCCATTCCAGTGTCTGATCCCCGTCTCTGTAAAGGATTTCCTCCAGGTGTCCAACCTGAACCTCCCCTGAATTATGGTGCAGTTGGCTTGCAGTTCATCCCTCTGAGCAGCAGTGCAGTTTGAAGCCTGAAACCTGCTTTCACATCCATCTCCTGGGGAAACCCGGAGAGGAGAAGCGCTCTGGGAATCCAGCCCATTTCCAGACCTTCCCCTCCCTCCCCAGGCTCCTACCTCCATATAGACCACCCAGGGCATGACCAGGGTGGCCAGCAGCAGGTCTGCCACGGCCAGGCTGACGATCAGGTAGTTGGTGGTGGTCTGCAGGGCGCGCTCCCTGGACACGGCCATGCACACCAGCACGTTGCCGAAGACGATGACGAAGATGAGCAGGGTGAGCAGCATGGCATAGTAGTTGTACTGGGGCTTCTGCTCAGCATGGGATGCGTTCAGGGCCTTGCTCCAGTTCCTGTCACCCATGTCACCCTCGTACCAGGAGAGGTTTAGGGGATCCATGGAGGTCAGAGTGCCAGGCTCCGGCTCCACCCTGGCACAGAGAGAGACAGTCAAGAGGTCAGCAAGTGAGATAAAAGTGGAACCACAGGAATGGATTCCTGGGTGAAATGTTTGACTGGAGGTGTGATCAAGACCAAGATGGGAGGCTGAACTGATGTAGGCAGGGATTCCAAGGGGTGGTTTCTATGTCCAGCTCATCCCCCAGGTTTCTGAGGCTAACAAAGCCAAGGCTGTGGGTCCAATCCCTGCATGGACTTGGAGATCCCTGTGGGTCCCTCCCAGCTCAGAATATTCTGTGATTTTTGAGGTGTCAGTCACTCTGTGTCACAGCCCATCCAGGCAGAGTGCCTGGGATTCTTGCCTTGGCTCCCCTGCCATTCCCTGCTCCTTGCTAGGTGTGCACAGCTCAGGACAGATGTGCCATGGCCCACTTTGTTTATTTTCCATGTGCTTCATGGGGCTCTGGGCTGTGCTGCTTTTTGACTTCCCTTTGCTTTTCCTTTTTATTTTTTTTACCCTCCAGCAGTGAAATAAATAAATTTTAAACCCCAAGACCCGAATAGTGACAATAATGGCAGTTGACAGCAGCAGTTTTGCAGTCAGGGCTGGGCTGGGCTGCCCCTGCCACATCAGCACTGGCAGAGAGTAAAGGCAGGAGCTGTTCAAAAGGAACTGCAGATATTGGCTTCTTTGGTTTTGGGGTTTCTGGCTTGAGAGGTCTTGAAGGGACCTTCTTCCCTTCAAGAAGGGAAGGTCCCTGGGAGAAGGAGGGAACAGGATGAGACAACATGGACTCAGTTTGCACCAGGGGAGGCTTAGACTGGATATTAGGAAAAGTTTGTTCACAGGAAGGGCTGTGAAGCACTGGCACAGGCTGCCCAGGGCAGAGGGGCAGTCACCACCCCTGGAAGTGTTCAGAAAACGTGTGGATGTGGCACTTGAGGACGTGGTTTGGTGGTGACCTTGGTGGAGGGGCCGGGCTGACAACTGGACTTGATGATCTTGGGGGTCTTTTCCAACCTAAATGATTCTGTGACCTTGTTCCCTGCTCAGCACTCCCTAGGATAAAGCATTCCATGTTTCCCAAGCCCTATTTCCATAGAGACCACTGGGATTGGAAAATCAGCCACCCCAAAACCAGGCCATTTAACCTTCTTCATAAAAGACAAAGTGAATTCGATTTATTAAAACCACGTAAGTGATCAAAATAGCAAAACATTTGCAAATATCAAATTCACCTGGGAACAATGGTTTCTTTATGTTTCACTGAGCTCTTGTGTGCTTTTCTCATTCAGAGAACAATTTGGATAATAATCCTTGGAAATTTGTTGCATATGGGTCCTTAATAGCTGATAATTCAAAAAGTGTCTGTCTGACAGTGCTATCAGCGGCACTTGATAGCTCTACAAATGTCTTCTTAGGAGCTGTCAAAGTGTCAGAAATTAATTAAATGTTAGCTTCTGTGACTCAGAGTGAAGGGGAAAAATCAATGCTAAATACAGCAACAGTTTTTTCTCTTCTCCTGTTGCCCTTTGATAATGCAAAACTATCTCGAGGAGGCAGAAACATGCAGAAAATGCAGGAGGGGGGGGAAAAGGGCAGGAAGATGGAAAAGTATCTTAAAAGTGTGAGAGGAGTGGAATGGTTTGATGTGTGCAGCCCCTTGGGCCTCTCCTGGCTCCTTCTGAGCTCTGACTGCAGGTCTCAAACCAGAGTTGTTCTTCATGGAGGAAAGGCCGGAGACAAGGGGGAGGGAACAGCAGTTCCAGCCCTTTTCAGGCTGGTACAACTCAGTGGTGGAGTTGGAGGAACCATTTACGTTGTACAAATGAAAAGTTTTGTTGTTTCTATTTTCAGGGGGGAAAAAAAAAGTTTTAATTTGGGGAAATGAAACAGAAAAAAATTGCCAAATATTTTGCATGAGATAGGGAAACTAAACCACCAAGACCTAAAAACTGAAAATGTGTGATCATGCAATTAAAGGCTGTGTCCAGCATGCAGCCTCATGGTACAAACTACAATTACATGGGCAACTCTGTTAATTCCTAACTTCTGAGAGTTTGAGTTTTCAGCCCTAAAAATAATCTTATTTTCTCCATGACTGGCATAATTTGGGAGCATTTTGGTGGCCAGTAGAGTGTCTGGTGAGCCTCTCAGTCCTGCTTTAAGGAGCACTTTTCATTTTAGTGCTGACAGTTCCTCAGCAGAGAAGAAAGAAGCCCTTAAAGAGCTGCCTAGAAAGGCAAGTGCTTTTCCCTGTGTTTGCCCAGGTGTCTGCATTTCCTGGGGGGGCAGAGGGAAGGGGTCACACCTACAGGGAAAAGGTGCAGAGGGCCCTGGCTCTGCCCTGCCCTGGTTGGGGATCCTTCCAGCCGAGACCCGGGATGGGGACGTGGGCAGGGTCCGAATTCCTCCGTGAATTAACTGCAGCAAAGCCACTCTAATTCCCACCCCGAGTCCACACAGAGTTTTAGTGTGGCTGAGCTAATCCAGATATGGATTTGCTGAGAGGCCAAGGGCAGGACAGAGCAGCAAGGGCACAGCCTCGTGTCAGCTGCCAGGAACGCAGCAGCTTCCCCACCCTGCATCCCACAGCATCCCCACCCTGCATCCCACAGCATCCCCACCCTGCATCCCACAGCATCCCCACCCTGCATCCCACAGCATCCCTGCTGCTCTCCCTCCCCAGGGACCAGGAGTGTGCCCGGGGCTGTGCTGATCCCCTTCACATCAGCCTCCCTCAGGGGCCCTGTTCAAGCACAGCCTGACTGGGAAGCAGCTTTCCAGCAGCTGGGGGGAATCTGCTGTTCTGGCTGCTGGAAATCGTGGGGAGAAGGGAGCCAGGATGGAGGCTGGGAGTGCAGAGCCAGAGATTTTCCCTCCTTTGCTGTCAACTCCCTGTTCTTTTCAGAGAGCAAACTGGAAAATGTTTGTTTGCAGTGCTGGTGTTTCTCCCTGGCTCCTCCTGATTGATTATCTGATTGCATTTGTGGCAAACAAGTACGAGATCCCCCGGCAGACATGGGGTGTTCACAACTGGCAGCAACAAACCCGTTTGTCTCTCTGGCAAGATCTGAAACACAAACTGTGTTCAAGAAGCAGAGTTTGCTCTCCCATGCAGAGACAGGGAAGTGGAGGATGAACAGCTCCAGCAGAAGCTCATACCCACAGCTCAGCTGTGTGTGAACAGCAGCCTGGCTCTGCCTCTGCTCTTGGTTCTGTGCCTGACCAGAGATGCCCTGATTCAGTCTTCTTTTTCTCTCAGAAATAGCAAAGGTGTCACACTCCTTTTGGTTTTTACTCTGCTTGCAAACACCCTCAGGCATGAAATACTCCCAGGCCTGATCCCAAGCGAGTGTCACACCCTGTGACTGTGTCACTGCAGCATCTGGTTCCTGTTTGGGAAGGATTTGTGGCCTTTCAGAGCTAATCTGGCCCTGGCTGCCAAAACACGCAGTCAGCTTTTGCTTCTGCATGAAACACTATGGTGTTCCCTCAGGTTTTGCCCCAGACATAACAAATTTAATATGAAATCTGGAGCCCAGGGTGAATTTCCATGGCCCAAGCTTTTCTGTGGGCTCCAGACACACTCACAGTGCTTGGCTTGGGGCTGAACTTGATGTGCACCAACAGGGGAACAGCAGCAAAAGCCACCAGTGACAACATCCCAACAGCAGAGCTTCCACAGACTCAGAATAGAGTCCTCCTCTCTTTCCCAAGGGATTTTGCCTGCAGCTCTTGCCAGATCGATATTTCCTGATGCCAGAGGTACCCACCAGTTACTGAGTCTTGCCCAGGACTGTGTGAGAAGCTGCTCAGGGACAGATTTTCTCCAAAGGCTTCTCTGTCTCACAGAAATCAATGTCTAAGTGAAACATGCACAGCACAGCACTGTCATTTTCCTCTGAAATTTTGGAATCAATGGGCCATAGGAAAGCTGTCAAACTGACATCCCTTCTGTCCTGAAGATGCTTCTTGATGCTGTTTACTGGGCACCTCTGAGAATGCAACAGAGATGTTCCAATTGAGGGAAATAACATCTCCTTTTGGAGTAGGGAGGAGGTGGAAGAGAAGGAGAAGGGGAAAGTGTGTTTGAGGAGCTGTTTTGTATCCCTGTTCAGGAGTTTTGTGCAAAGAAAAGCGTCTTCTGGTGTAGTTTCACTACTTTTTTTTTGCATGTAAGCCCAGAATTGCTAATCCAGGCTGTGAATTCCTGGTCGTGGTTCCCTGGAGAGCAGGGAAGGTGTGTAACAACCAGCAGTGAGTGAGAACCTTTTCCCCTCCAGGTCTGCACGGGGCACAATGTCTGCAGACATTGAGGGGGAGGAGGAAAGGTCAGGAATTAGGGAAATGTGTACGTTCTGTCTTGACCTGGTGAAAAATCCCATCCACCTGCCCTGGCCTCTGACTCTCCAGGAGCAGCTGATCCAGAACTCACCCAGCAAAGTCCTGGTGGCTTTAAATAAACCTGCCTCCCCCAGGCACTGAGTTGTACATGCAAATGGAGCAGGGCTGTGACAGCCATGACTGACGAGGGCCTGGCAGTAATTACACCTGAGGCAGCTCTGAGCTCTGACTGCGTCTGTCAGGAGGCAGAACTGGCAGAACTTGGCTTTCCATCCTCCTGGGGTTCTGTTAGTGGTACATCTCTAGTAACCAGTGGATTACAGCAGCAGGGGGTTTGGCCACCTCTGCACCCAGAGGGACAGAATTAGAGACAAAAATCCTGACAAGACTGAGGTTTTGGGAGGGCTGAATTCTCATGTCAACACTGTGCAACCTTCATGTCCAATCCAACAGCTCTGCCCATCAGCTCCTTCCAAAAGCCTCTTGAAAAGCTTCCTCCTCTCCTGCCTTCCTCCTGGCTCCCATTCTCCAGATCCTTTGCTATCCAAGTGCAAGTCATACGAACCACAGTTTATTGCTCACTTCTGATTCAGAAGCATTCCTGCATTTCCCTTCCTTTTGCATAATATCTCATTGGATCCTCTAACTGGGGAGTGTTCTCATGTCCCCCCAGAGCACCTAATCCCAGCATTTCCTCCTGCTCACTCTCAGCAGAGCTGTTAGCTCGGGCTTTGTGGATAATACACCCCTGCCACCCCTCTGAGTCACCCACTTGAACTGCTCCTGCTGATGCCACAATATTTTCTGCTCGCAGCACTTTCCTGCTCAATAATCGCCTCGTTCCGAGCTCTCTGCACTAATTCTGGGCTGTGATTCACCCCATTCCTGAACAGCAGCACAGGGACAGGGGGTGCAGGGACGCTCAGCAGCCTGAGCTCCTGTCTCTGGGAGGCAGAGGGGGTTCCCTGGCTGTGGGAAGGGGTGGCAGGACCATGTCACTGCTTTGTGACCCCAGAACTGCGAGGCCGAGCCCTGGTTTTGACACAGATGCTCTGAGGCTTTTGACCTCAAGATTTCTCAGTTCCCCACTTGTGCTGTTGGTGCTTCTACCATCCCTCTTTCCCTGTGAGACCGAGAATTTTTTGCCTGAGTTTGAATTTGCATTGCAGGAAGGAAAGGCAGGAAGCTTTCCCTGTTCCCAGAGCAGTTGTCCATTTTCCCTGGGAAGGACCAGGACGTTCCCCAGCACTGCTGTGGAACAGCACAAGTGGCTCAGAGGGAGCAGAGTGTGCTGCTGCCCTCCCCACTGAAATCCAGGCTGGACCATTTGGAGAAGGATGTTCCAAGGCTGAATTTCTCTGGGAATTAACTGCCTCCTTCTTTCACATCCCCTGAAAACCTCACCCCTCAGCCAAGGCTTGCCAGGTTTCTTTGCAAGCCCTCATGGCAGGGGAGAATTCAGTGGTATCTTCCCTAGAGGAGGAGAAATACAGCTTTGATTTGCTTGACCTTGACTTTCTGCTAACAAAAAGCAGGTTTGGTTTTTAAGGAAGCCTTGTCTTTATTCATCATCTGATTTATCAGAAATTACTTGCAATTCTCCAATTTTAGCATTTTCTCATTCCAATATGTTTAACAGTCAAAACTAGTAACTTTGGCAAGGCAAGGTTGTAGTGGGTTGGTTTACTGTGGTTTCATTTGGTTGGTTGGTTGGTTCATAAATGAGCTTTTCAGGCTCTATCAGGATTTCAAACCTGTTAAAACATCTCATGTCAGAATGAGAAAAAAACCCTTAAAAATACATAATACTTTGTTGTGGACTCCCCATCCCTGGAAGTGTCCAAGGCCAGGTTGGAGCTACCTGGTCTGTGGAAGGGTCACTGTCAGACAGCTCTTCTGACCAGAAGATATTGGTTCTTATTAAATATTGCATTGCTACAGGCCCAACATCCTGTTCTGTACAAAAGCCTTTTTTTGTCCTTAATTCTTTTGTCTGTATCCTAATGCCAAATCTCCATGACTAGATCTGAGCCTCTGATTAATCCAATAAATTCAGAGCTTTGTGAATGCTGGTGATCCATATTCCCTCAGAATTTGTTCTGTGTTTGAGATCATCCACCAGTGTCTGCAAAAAACCTTTAATCAGCCCTAGAGATAATTTATGATTTTTGGAGAACTGAAAACGATGAATCTCTTCCCTTCCCCTCCCCCTCACTTATGTACAGAACTGGCTGAAATCTGAGCAAAATATTTGCTTTCAAGTACTGGTTAAAATGTGAGAAATGTTGAAGGATTTTTTTTTTTAGTATTTGGTTTCATCTGTTTAATGTTCACTGTGTGTTTCAGTTCCTGGCATTTGAGGTGTGCAACAATTTAATTGCAGAAATAGACTGTGTTAATTCCTGAGCTGAATGAACCTTTCCCCCCCCTCCCCATTGAGGCTTCCCATGTTTATGCAGCACCTAGTACAAGGATACTTCAGCTCTGAGTTCTTCAGCCACACTTTATTAAAAGTAAATAATAATAATTCAGATTGAAGTGCTCAAATATTTGCCCTCCCCTTCTGCCATCCAACACTCACTGAACATCTGCTCTTTTCACTGACACTCCTATCCCTGAGCTTGTTTGCAAAAATGTTTGCCAGAAGAGGTGAGTTCCAGAGGAGGGTTCTCTTCCCCCTTTTCCCTTCCCTCTCTTTCCCTCCTATTTGTGGGAGTTTGCCCCAACCACCCATGGCTGGTATTTGCCACCAAGTCCCCTTGAAGAGCTCTGTGTCAATCAGCACAGCACTCACTGACTGCCCCTTGCTCCCAGTGCCACTTCCCTGGATTCAAAACTTCAAGAAACATTAGATGAATTAAATGAATTAAATGAATTACTGCCCTGTCCCTCGAGGCAAAGGGATGAGACCCAGGCTGCAGGCACAGAGGAGGCTCCCTGCTCCTCAAATTTCAGATCCTAACGATCTTTAATCATTTAATCCCTGACCTAAATCAGCTCAACTACTCAGCTTAAATCCTGGCTTCCAACACCCACCTCTGTCATCTCTGCAGGCAGAATGTGAGCCGTGGAAGGCACCTCCAGCTCTGGGCCTGTCCTTTTTCCATCTCCTCCCCCAGACTGGGTGCTCAGCCACGCAGCAATTGTGCTGGATCAGCAGCTTCTGGAGATCAGCATCTGTTGTTGTGGGCACAGAGCTGGAAAGGACTTGGAGAGTCCCTGCTCTGCCCCGTGGCCATTCCAAGACAAGTGTCTGCCTGAACTCCTTGCTCTGACCTTCTTGAACGGCTTCCAGATGCACAGAACGGTCCATTACCTTTTCCATCTGCAATGTGGGATTCCTTCCTGGTTTGGAACCCCTGACAGGACCCATTTCCTGCTGTCATTCCCATTCCAGAGGCTGGAATGCACGTCCCCCCGTGGTGCTGGTGCTGTGACTCCTGGCTCACCCCCCCTTTTCCCTGGGGAAGGGAAGGCAGTCACTCCCCTTGGAACATCCAGCAGGGAGGCAGACTCGGAAGGAGCCAGGCATCTCTTCCCCCCAGCCTTTTGTCTGAGCTAATGAGAGATGCAAAGTGACACGGGGTGTCATCTGGGATCAGAGAACCCCCACGATGCCCTGCCTGACTCACCGGCACATCCCTCCCCGGGATCACAGGAGTCAAGTGTTCCCTCGTGCTCCTGCCCCAGAGATGCAGCTCCTGTGCTCCCAGCACTCCCACAGCTCCCCAGCCCTGCCCTGATGTGCCCCTCATGGAGGCAGAGGGGAGGGAGAGGAGCTGGCCTTCCTCCTGCCAGGGTTTGAGGGCAGGATTTGCAAGTGGCTAAAGAACTGCTTTAATGTCTTGCTTTAATAAGTGAAAGCTCCTCAGCTTTCTGTACTGGCCACCTGGTTCTGGTTGTTCTGGTTGTTCCTCTTGAACCCTTCACCAGCTGAGAGATTTCAGGGGTTTTATCCTGGTTTCCTCAAGGGAGATGCTCATGTGGTTACCCTGTGGTTTTGTCTGTGCATTTAGGGGTATATTTTTCTCTGCCTGGCCTTTGGAACTGTTTGGCTGGTGCCAATCAAACTTCCTAAGGGCAGAAGGGTCTTAAACTACATTTTAAGTCCTCCCATGTTCAGTGAAATCACGATGGTGTGAGGGTTTCACTTCCATCTTGTTCCCCAGGAGATTTTCTGGCTGTTTTACCCATCCCTGAACTAAGATATCAGAAAAGGGGTTTAAGGTTTTATCTGTCCTGCTTGTTTTCACCAGGCAGAAGGCACTAAGCTGAACTTCTCCCACAGGCCTTCATTAAAATTCACTCATTAGCATTCTGAAGTCTAACTACAGCACATGTGTGGATCACAGCCTAAGAACAGACAGGACTCCCAGGTCTCCAGCCTGCTGCCAGATCGAAGGCTTTGGGCTGATTCTGCCCAAATAACCCTTAAAATGTCATCTATGGTCCCCTCACACGCCCCATGATTTGTTGGTAGCATCACTGACAAACCCCCAGCCAGGAAATGGGTTATTCAAAGGGCTTCAGTGCTCAGATGTCGAACGTTTGGAATGATGTGGGGGATCTCTCCCGCTCTGTCCTGCCCTGGGATCAGTGCACACACTCAGCTGCCCTCCTAAGCTTTACAGAAAGCTTCTCTGCATACAAAACAAAGCCATTTGCCCTCAGAAGTTCATGGGCACAAGCTCGTCTGCAGTGACAGCCGGGCTGGGAAGGCTCTGCTCTTCCCATCCCAGAGTCATCAGCGGGGCTCCAGAAAGCCATGAATATTCCCCCCTGCTCGGCAGGCACCAGATTCTCTTTCAGATGAAGCAAGGAGCACTAATGTTTTTAATTAGGGAGCGCTGGGCACCGGTTATTGTGGAAGTTAAGGCAGGGCTGAACCCAGCGCTGTCTTCAGGGGCTGTTTAATTCATCAGCAACATAAATCAGGGGGTGCAGGAGACTGAAAGCAAACTGTGCAGGATCTGAACACGGGTGCCTGACTTGCTAAAGGTGAAACAAGCCCAGAAGTCCGAGAAAAGCCTCCTGCAGGCACAGATAATAATAATAATAAACACTCTCTTTACGTGCTCATCCTTCAGGCACATCCTCGAGCCTCTGGTTCTCTCCAGGAAAAAGAAGCCAAATCACTGTGTGTAAGAGATGTGATTTGTTCTGCAATCATGGCCTGCTGTTGCTGCCTGCACCTTTGATTTTTCACTCACAGCAGAAATCAGACACACTCTGAGTGGTCACTGTGTTGTCACATCTGACACATTAAGGTCTTGGAGTAATATCTGTGGGAACTCTAAATGCTGATGGACACGTACAAATTAATGAACTATCTCCTGCACAGATTTAGTAATTGCTTTGCTTTATTGTTTCTTTGCCTGTTATTTTTTTTTATCATTCTTTTTCGTGTTTACTGCCTCTACAATGTCTCTTACCCTAAGGTTTGGTGGGGGTGATTGTGAGGCCTCCTGAACCAGAAATTCGACGATAAACTGAACTGCAAAATGCAGCCCCAAAGAATCTTAACTTTAATATTGTCATTTGCTCTTGGGGTTTTAATTTCACACTGAGAGAAGAAAAAAAAATCTCCAGATAAATAAAAATAACACTTGGAAAGGACGACAAAGGCAACTGTAAAGAACTAGACATCAGATGTAGAGAAAGATCCTCCTACCTAAGGAATAATTGCACGTGGATTTCTCCTTTCATTAGTAAACCCCTTCCCAAAGGAAGTGCACATCTGTACTCTAGAAGGAATATTTGGACTCTGCCAGTGGTGTGGAACGAGGGGATGGTAAAATGCCAGTGACAGAAACGATCTCCTGTCTGGGAACATTAACCTCTGTCAGCAGCTCTGGACCCAGAGTGTTTGCAGCTGAGCAAAATGTGTTAGCAGAGAAATCATTGAATTTGTGTTGGGTGAGGTGGGGGAGATGGAAAGAAAATGTGTGAGAAAGGCAGCTGCTTTCTGGAAAATACTGATTTGCTCTGAGTGTCAGCAGAAATAGTTCTGGAGTTTTCAGCCAGCCCTGGTTCTTCCAGCTCTGCAGGACCCACACTGGGACTGGGGGGATCAGAATAAGGCATTTTAAGGGTGTTGCCTCCCCCCCACCACAGATGCTCTCTGTGCACCCTTTCCTTTGCAACAAGGACAGTAAAAATGGCCCAAATTCCTCGGATCTCCCTCAAAACCCCCTCTAATTCTTACAGCCAGTTTGCCATTCAGAAAGTGCAAATAAGGAGCTTACACGTGTCCAGACCATTCAGTCATGGTGGGCTAGAGTATTCCTGTAGTAGTTATTATAACTGCTGTTTTACTAGTCACAACCACGTTTTTAAAGTGTCCAGAACCTCCTGGGGGTGAGGAATGACTCATGTACTGGGACATGGGTGATTCTTTCTGTGCAACCGTATATTTATGTGAGTGGGAGAAGGATGGGTGTTGTTTCTATTTTTAACGCTTTTTAAATTCATAAACCGTAGCTTTTCAAACATGAGTGACTGCAATTCACCTCCTAAACATGAGTGTAAATGTCTCAAGGCCACCAGGCTGTCTGGAGGTGTCCTGTCCCCTCTGAACTGGGTTCCCAAGTGTCCAGATAAGCCTGTAACTCAAAGGTGCTCTTGCCTGGCGTGGCCACCAGAGAACACAGACTCAGAGGTTGGAAATCCAGCTCCAGGCCCCAGTAATCCCATAGGCAACCACATTTTTTTCTTGACAAATATGCAGCAGTATGAAATGTGCAGGCACAGAGTGCCGGGGGTCACAGAGGGCCTGCTGCAAACAGGAGCCTCATTTGCTGAAGCTCCAGATTGCCCGAGACATCAAAATAGGATTCCGTTTAGACAAGTAATTTGCAAGGTGCAATGTTTGAGGTAATGGCTCTAAGTTGTCTGATACAGTGTCTCAGCTGCAGCTTTCAGGGGAGATGATTGAAAAACCTGAGCTGCTGGTGAAGAGTTCATTTCTCTCTAAAGCTGCAGATTGCACAGAGCATCCTCAATAGTGTTGATTTTGCTGATCCATCCCCAGCCTTAGCAGTTGGCAACCTGAAGCAGGGAGCAAAATCAAATATATGTATTTATCAACTGGTAAGTGTTTGCAGATCCTGGGACATCTCAGGCGGGAACAGCTGAGGGTACAGAGCCTGAAATTCGGGATAAATGATGGAACACGTAGAGGAAGGAGCCACAAATCCAACTGAACGTGCAGCACAGTGGCAGAGATTTCCCTGAGTTCAGCAGGATGCCCTGCCCTGGGATTAGCTCTCCCCAGCAGCAGCACCCTGTTTATTTAGCTCCACTAGAGATGTGAAGTGTGGCCATCACTGAGCTCAGCCAGGCCAACCTGCAGGGCTCAGTGTTGTGTTCCAGGATTGCCAGATCCATTGCTCCTCACAGTCTCTCTTTCTCCAGCTCCACACAACACATAAGGCTGCATTTACATTTTCTGAATGGACTAATCATGGCTCTCTGCTTTGATAAAGAAAGTGCAGCCTCCCACATAACCACATGGAAACCAACAGGGAAGAGTAAACCAGAAATAAACCCATCCTAGGGGGTTGAGAGAAAAATACCCACCAGGATAATTGGGAGGGATGTACAGAGAAGCAGCAACTGAACACACAGTCACATCTTAAAAAGAAAATAAATTATAATGCTAAAAATATCCAGGTGAAGGACAGCAAAAGAAAACATGATTGAAGTGGAACAATTGGTAGAGGAGTTAATAGTTATTAGCAATCATTTCAGATTGAATATAGGTTGGTTTTGTAACAGCACAAGGGATGATGCACCTGACAGGACTTAAACAATTGCCTCCCCCTTTCCCAGAGAGCCTCTTTAGCAGCCCTGGCACAAACTAATCAGTCCCTGCTCCTCAGCAGTTGGCCAAAGCAAACAGGGTTACTGAAAGTTTTTATTTGTTAAAGACAGTGAAGTTTGATCCCAAAATCTTCCCAAACCTTTCCTCCCTGTATTCCAGACCTTAACACATTTTAACACTGATCCCACTGTATTTTCTCCTGTAGGCTTTAAAAAATAACCCTGAGGGGTCAGGCAAAGATCCACCAGTGTGGTACCTTTTATCCAACAGTGCCTAAAAGCCATTGCCTGGGCAAGGGTCTAAAAATGGAGCAATATATATGATATTTTTGCAAATAATCTCCCACCATCCAACTGTTCACTGTGCCAGGGTGGTTTCTATGCCTTTATCAACGATCGCTGGAATTCTTTCCTTCAGAATTGAAACTCCCTGAAACCTGGGTCACTTTGGGAACATTTTGCATCCAGCCATGCTGTGGCCAGAAGCTTTACAGCTGAAATGTGGACATACTCCCTGTGCTGTATCTGCTGGCAGTGGGATCTCAGCTCTGGGCATGTGGCAGAACCAACACCCAGTCCCAGATTCCCTCGGCGCTCACAGGGAATTTGTGCACGGAGGGTGAAATGGCAAACGAGTTGTTACGAAAGGATTGAAGGTGCCTGAGCCAAACCCATCTTCTCCTTCACATCTGAAGAGCTACAGAACCTCGTGCATGTGAAGATAAGTATTTCTCAAAGGGGTTTTTCTTCTTGTTGTTGTTGTTGTTTCCGAGATTTTGTACGCGATGTTTGTTCCGGAAAATTGCTGGTGGGAAAAGGGATGAGTCCAGCACAGGGATGAGTCCAGCACAGGGATGAGTCCAGCACAGGGATGAGTCCAGCACAGGGGTTTGTCATGTCCAGCACAGGGGTGTGTCATGTCCAGCACAGGGGGGCTGCAGCCAAGCCAGCAAATGCTCTGCAGAGACACAACGTGGGGTTTAGGAGCTCCTTCCACGGCTTCTTTCCCACAGTGGAAACAAGTGTCCAAAGTTTTCCAAGTAATGTGGAATTCTGCTTTCTTCTGGAGGAAGCCTGATGTTTGTTTCCATCCAAATACTCCCTGCAGTTTCAGAGGCAGCTTCAGAGAACAATCCCATTTATTTCTCATTCCAAGGACCAGAGAGCCTGCGGTGAGTCGGTCCATACCTGGTCATCCAGGGTTTCACAGCCCCAGGGCCATTTGGCTGTTACACAGTGCAGGGTTTTATCTGTGCCAGGGGATTAAAACTCCCAATCTCTGCTCTGGGTGAGCAGGGACAGCACCCAGGGAATGGCTGGAGCTGTGCCAGGACAGGGTCAGGTTGGATCTCAGGAAAAGGTTCTTCCCTCAGAGGGTGGTTGGCACTGCCCAGGCTCCCCAGGGCAGTGGGCACAGCCCCAAGGCTGCCAGAGCTCCAGGAGGGTT
>JAWWLV010000075.1:5769872-5801994 GCA_035041135.1 Platyrinchus mystaceus
TTTCTCCTGTCTTTCTTTACATCTCTAGGCAGTGGTGATCACAGCAGCCACTACTCTCTGTATTGCCTCGTTCACAACATTTGCACTTCTGAAGAAAAAGCATCATCACATATCTCTTACCTTCAAGCCATACGAGTCCCTCGAGCAGAGGTGTGAGCACTTTGTGCCAAATATATCCAAAACACCACAACTCTCCACCGTAGCTTTTCCCAAGCTCTCCAGGGCCTTCCAGCAGACTTTCTGGGGTTCAGCGTTCAAGCACGAGCAGAGAAGCAAAAAGAGGAAGAATCACCTGCCTGATCCCCGCCCGCCGGGACTGGAGCAGGTGGAACTTGTGTAACCCCAGGCTGAGCTGGCGACTGCTGGAACTTCAGGAGCTCGGGAAGCGGCTCAGCTTCCCGGGAAGAGGCGACCTCGGCAGGGAACCGCTGTCCATCTCGCTCAGCGCATCGCCGGCTGGAACAGCGGCAGCTCCGTCTCCATCTCCCGGAGCGCAGCCCTGGCTGAGCTGGTGCTCAGAGCCGCCCCTTCCTCCCACGGCGCGATCCCAACAACCTGTTTCCACTCCAGCTCCCTCGGCTGCCCGCGGGCTGCGAAATTCCCGCAGCGCTTCCCTCTCTGCCTCGCCTGATGCTGGGAGGGAGGGGAGGAGAGGGGAGGGGAAGGGAGAGGAGGGGGCCAAGTTTCCTCCCCCGGATCCCTCCGGCTCCCGCGGGCGGGGACGGGCGGCTCCAGCGCCGGGAATGCGGGACGGGCTGGAGCAGCGGGAGCGGACAGCGCCGGGTCCCGGGGGGGGCTCCGAGGGACCCCGGGGACAGGAGGGAGCTGCTCCCGGCCCGAGGGTCCCGCGGGGGGAACGAGCCCTTCCCCGCCCTGCCCTGCCCTGCCCTGCGCACGCACTGCCTGGTGAGTGCCGGGGATGCTCCTGCAGGGATGCTCCTGCTGGGATGCTCCTCCCGGGATGCTCCTGCTGGGATGCTCCTGCCGGGATGCTCTTCCCGGGATGCTCCTGCAAGGATGCTCCTCCCGGGATGCTCTGCCGGGATGCTCCTGCCGGGATGCTCTGTCGGGATGCTCTGCCGGGGATGCGCTCCACGGTCCTGGATCGCTGGGCACCCTCTGAGCTCCAGGATTAGCGCTGCCTCTGCGCAGCTGTGGGGTTTCACAGGGAAAACATGGAATGACCGGCCGTTAAGACAGGAAAGCAGGGATTTCTGAGGAAGCCGAGTGTAGCTGTTGTTCCCAGTGTCAGCAGCTCGCACAGCCCCTGTGCAGAGGAACAGGGCGCTGCCAAGGAGGCGCAGCACTCACCTCCATCCTTCCCCGGCCCAGAGTCCCGGCACGTCCCGGGGTTTGCTGAGCACCGGGCTGAGAGCTCAGCGGGGCTCCCTGTTTAAACACTGGGTAATGGGAAAGAGATTCTCTTTGCAATTCAAATACCGAGAGAAACCATTTCCTGAAAGTGTAGCTGCTGTTGCAATATTTTAATATCTTCTTAGAGTTTAATATCCTTGAGACTGCCTCGCTCTCAAAGCATTAGCAGTCCATAATTTGAAGTGTTTCCTAAGAAAGATTTTTTCTTTTTATTTTTTTTTTTTCCACAGAAATGGCTTGATATATTTTCTGGATGTGTTTTTCATCTTATCAAATAGCACCAGACAAAGAGAAAACAGGAAGAAACCCATCTCTGTGGTTAGGTTTCAAAGAAATTCAATTTCTGCAGAATTTTCTTCAAAGGAGTGGATCTCAAATGCTGCTTTCAGCCTTTCCTGACAGTGAAACCCTGAAGCTCCTGACCCCTTTGGGGTGTTGCATACCCAAATTCTTGTGTGTACACACACTGTCCTTTCTGAGTCATCTTCAGTGCTAAAGTCAAACTGAATTCTCCTGAACTTTCCAAGTGTTATTGCAATAATTTCCTTTTTTAATGCAATTAATGTTCCACTGTGAGTTTTGCAGTGCCAAGGGAGCCAAATAAATACTAGAGCTGGGTATATCGAGAGCAATTATTTCTCCTGGAAAGCAGGACAAGAATGTTTTTGTACATTTTGCTTGCCTCAAAATGATAATATTTATTTAATGGATGGACAACACTCCTTTGAGATGTTGATGCTTTCTTGGAGGACAAGAAGGATCTGTCCTCTCTTAGACTCCTTGGGCTTCTGGTTGTGTCACAAGACGTTTTCCATCCAGCCATCTATAAGAAAATGAACTACACTCTGAGTCAGGAAAACAGCAATTTAATAACTCAGAACTGGGGAAGGTATTTAATGGAGGAGCTCTGAGTCTCACTGACTCTCTGCCATCTGCCTCATCCCTTTGATTTACAGTGTGGATGTGTTTAACTGCTTGTAAAACTCATATCTGGGTGTTGCTGCTGCTGCTACATTTTTTTTCCCAGTCCTACTAAAGAAAAAAAGCTTTTATTTTTTCCACTGGAAAACTATGAATTAAAGCAATGGCTGGTCTGATGGGAGATGTGTTATAAATCACAGCTGCCAGAAATGCAGCTCATCTGTTAGTCTGGAATGGGAAGAGCTGCAGAAAACTGCAGGAGACTTTAATGGGTGATGTAGCTGTCCTTGGGAAGTTTACAGTGAGATTCATTTCCCTTGAATTTTGTATCAAGGATTTCAATAAATGCCCTAGAGTTAGATGAATCATGGGAGAAAATAAAGCACAATAACAAGAAAAACTGACTTCTAAAAAAAAAAAACCCCAACCCCGAACTACAACCTCCTTAAGAGAAGCAAACACTTCTATTTTTCAGGGCATTTCTGGTTGGGGGAGAACAGTTCCTGGGGCAAATATCCTGAGTGTTCTGCAGCATTTCCTCAATGGGTGTTCGCTCTTTCTGCCTCTTTAACAGAGGACTTTTAGTCATCTGAGCAGCACAGGGAGTGCAGGGAGATCAGATGCCTCCTGCACTGCACCATGTCACTGCAAAAGGGAGCTGGCAGTGGAACATCAGTCACTGAGATCCTCAGCACCAGACAGCTCATTGTTTCACTGCTCTGTCACAGGCTGCTGGTGTGGAAAGCTTTGAAGAGACAGAGGGGCTTGGCCACAAATGCAGGAGGGCAAATATTTCTGACTGCCCTGGGGACAAGGTAGAGGTTTCTTAGGGGCCAGTCCTGAACTGTGGAATGAGCTTCCCTTCAAGTTGATCACAACTTTGCTCCTTTCTGTGTCAGGCCCATCTCTTTGGCTTTCTTCAGCCTTCAATAAATATAAAAATAAGGAAGATCCTCAGAGCAAACCAGAGAACACAGTTCATCTTCACGAAGGAAAAAAAACCCACCAAAGCTCCTTAACACTAATTAATTGATACAAGTGCATCACATCCCCTCCTAAATGGTGCCCAGGTCTCACATGAAGTGTGCCACATGAAAACTCCCTGTTCCAGTGCAGTGCTCGTTGGCTCACAGGGGTTATTCAGCATCTTGTCTGGAACACTGGTTCTGCAGGCTCCTGAAAATGCCCTTCTCTGAGGGTCAGTGCTGTGCAGTGAGCAGCAGAGTCTCAGACATGCCCAGGCTGTTGAACCCCAGCAGCTCCTTTCTCTGTGGCCCCTGCAGCCCACGCTGGATTTACCAACTGGAACCCCAGTCAAGGGCCAAAAACCAAGTCCCCCTTCCCCTGGTTACAGCTCAGTTTGCCTCCCTTTGTGGCTGGTGCAGGAAGGTGGAGGTGGATCCACGTGCAAACCAGGCTGGAATTTGGCAGTTCCCCTCACGGAGCTGCTGCAGAGCCCTTTGGCTGCAGGTTGTGCCACCTTTGCTATAAATACATAAACCAGCACATTAGCATCTTCTGCTCCCTCTCAGGGTAGACCTATATGTGACTCCTGAATAAAAGACCTGCAGCTCAGGAAGGCAGATTAGTCATAATGAGCCTTGTGAACTTGAATGCTCTGCAGTTTCTTCATCTTTTCTGCCAAAACAAGCAACATTACACTTATAGTGCAGGGGGAGACTTTGCTCTCCTCAGCAGAGCAGGCACAGAGAATTATTGGTCAGAATTGGCTTCTGGGAAATGATTATCTCTGTGCCTTGCACTGGTGCATGAAAGCTCATTAGTCCTGCCAGAGAAAGTACCCACTGCTTGGTACAGACTCACCTTTAATTGCATGATATAAAAATCCAACCTTGGGAAAGTCTGGCTCTAGGCATCGCTGCAGATGATGTTTTAACCAGTCACACAGAGCCACAGCCCATCAGGAAGGGTCCTGTCAAATGTGCTGTGCTTCTAACAGTCAGTCAGGCATCAGCTGGGAAAGTGAGGGGCAGCATCAGAAGTACCCGAGGATCTCAGGGCACGGCTTGTTCCTTCAGTGCTGCAAATTCCAAAGAATTCTGTTCCTACAGGGATAAACTGCCACTTTTGGGTTCCTGAGAGGACACAAAGAGGCACCCAGAGGGTCCTCCCTCGCTGTCTCTGGGCTGCAGCCCTGTGGGTCAGGCAGCTGTGGAGTACATCACTCACCCCATCCCTGTGATCCCAAAGGGATTTTGGTGCTCCAGACCTGCTGCATTCCCAGTGTTTGGGCTCAGATCCACCCTGGCCACGCAACACTGGAAATGCCTGAATCAGTTCATTTCAGGTTTAAGAAATCAATAGTCTTTGGCATGAATTTCTTCAGAAGCCCAGATGGATATTGATATCTCTGGGAAGGAAATGAATCCTCATCCTCTTGTACCTTTCCAAAGGTGGGCCAGGAAAATGCTGGTGTGTCCCTCAAATCAGTAGTGTCAATAGTGGAGTCAATAGTGGGCCTGACATATTTTCTCCAAAACCAGAAAGTTCTAAATTAGAGAGGATTGAAAAAAGTTTCCTGACCTGTCTCTGCCACTGATTTACTGTGGGGCACTGGGCATGTTTTCACGTTTTCCCTGTCTTAGCCTAAAGTTAGGACAAAGTTTTGGATTGACATGGACTTGGGAGTTTACATATTAATCAGCATCTGATTTCTTACTGTTTCTTACTGTTGCTTTTATCCTCTAAAGTGGTCTGTGCAATTCCCACAGGATCCCTGACTGAGGAAATGCTCCCAGTGCATATTCAAATAGAACATGATTTGCTGTAGATACATTTATAAAAACACTGGAGAACAAATCTGGGCTCGAAGCAGAGTGTCAATAAGGATTTGTCAGTGAACAAAGGGTTGAAATATTCACTCTGGAGCTCTTGGGGTGGCAGAGTAACACTTAATTCTCAGAGTGGCTTCCTGGAAACTCAAAAACTCAGTTAATTTCCTTCTTGTGGACAACTATAAAAGAAGGATTCCACAGCAGGGCCATTGTTCCTCACCAGCAGCTGCTGCCCTTTGTGCTGGATCCTCATCTCCCTGAATGCAATATTTTGCAGAATAGATAAGGACAAGGGTGGGATGATTTAAAAGCACCTGGTGCAGTTTATGAATTCTGATCAGCCTTAAGAAAACCCAGTCCCAGCTACCCCAGTGTCGATGGTGTTGTCAGAGCTGTGTCACACGTGATTCACACCAGGGAAGCAGAGAGATGTTAAGCTCTGATGGCCCCCACGTATCTGAACGTCCCAAATTTTGAGTGCTAACTAGGTTGTTTTAAAAGATGGAAGGAGATGAGTCTCCCCATCTCCTTCTCTGGTGCTTTTTCTCTGCTAACAAAGGCCCTTGGGAACCTGGAGTGTTGGCAATCAGCTTGGAAAAATTCACCTGGATTGCAAGAGCCTCTTTTCTGCCTTTTCTGAGATATATTTTTTTTTCACCTCCTTGTTATTCTTCCAAAGCTTGGCAGCCAGTGAAGACGTGTAATTAGAGTTAATTGTGATTGCTCGTGATGCAACAGCCCCCCACTGGCTCCATGGTGCTTGTGGCTCACATGGAGTGGGAATGGTTCAGAGGGACAGGGCTACAAAACAGAGTCCCCCCAGTTCTTGTGTGGCTGGTGGGGACAGAGCTGTGGTGGAGCCTCTGGTACCAATCAATGCTGCAGCTGCAATTTTTCTTCCCCGAGGCAGAGGGGGAGACTGCCAACACTTTGATATGTGATCAAAGGCAGCCCTGTCACATCCCCCAGTCGTACACCAAATCCAAAGCTGGCTCCTGCCCTTTTTCAGATCCAGAACTCACTGGGAATTTTGCTCCATTGTGCCTCTGTCACGTCGTGATTTCAGCACTGTCTGCATTAAATAACCTGCCAGGCTTTCTAGAGGGAAAAAAAAGAAAGGCATTTTTGATAGCCCTCAGAATCCCTAATTTAGCCTCATTTGGGGGTGGTGTGGTGGCTGCTCAGTGGACAGTCGATGGTGCTTTGCCATTGTGCATCAGCCCTTGTTGATGGGTGAATTAATTGCTGGATTTTTGGGCAGCACACGTTTCCAATGAGGCTCACAAACACGATGTAAATTCCAGTCTGCCACCAGAATGGATGTTTGATGGTCATTAATGTTAAAGTGCCACTAGACAGGCTATACATAGAGCCAGATTCGGCCTCGGGGGGGGACTGTCCTCAAGAAACCCTCGCCTGCAGTGCAGAGCTCTGGGCTTGGATCCCTCGTCTCACTGTGAGATTGAAAAGAGCAGAGCGAAGGAGAACAGATGGGCCCATCTCGGTGCCACACACACATCACCCAGCGTGTGAAAGAAGCAAAGCTCTCAGCTGGGAGTGGGAGAAGGGGAGCAGCTCAGGAGCTGTGGAGCTGGGGAGGACGAGAGCCCCTGGAAAGGCGCGTTCTCGATGAGGCAGAGAAGCTGCCGTTGTTCCCTCTCAGTGAACACCCCGGGGACGGACACCCACAGGCCACAGTCTGGTTCTGACAGCCTGGGAGGCAAAGCTTTGAATATATTAAAGTTTTCAGCCCCCTCAGCAGGCTCAGCAGATCCCGCTGGGAGCTGCCTGTTGCACGCAGTGACTGTCGCTGAGAGGAGCATTCCCGGGCTTCTCTGAGAACTCTCCTCCACCAAACGGCAATGATATCCCCCCTTTCCCTGGCCAGCCCCTGACTGCTGCGCTTTATTTCCCCAGAATGCCCCTTTTTAGCCATCTCCCTTTAGGCACAGGGAGTGCAAAGCGTGTGTCAATCAGCAGGACTGATTTATTGGGGCAGGAACACCCCTTTGCCTGGATGTTTTGGATTCAGGTGGTCAGTCTGTGAATTGAACAGCCTGGTCTTGCAGGAATCCGTTCCCTTCCCGGCTGCTTCCTCCCCACATGCTCCCAGCTCGCCAATGAAGCTTCCAGGGCCTTTTCTGGAGCCCAGAGTCTCTCCAAACCCGCGACTCTCACGCGGAGGGCGCTCTGTGAGCTCCTCAGAAATGAGATTCACGAGCTACCTGGCTCCTCTTTGCAGTTAGGGAAATAATTACTTTACGCAATATAATTTGCTTAAAACCATGACAGTTTTAACTATAGTTTAAGGCTAAATGACTGTTCAGCAAGACAGCTGGTAAAATTCACCCTGTAATAAGACTGCAGCAATGTAAACAAGCCCAGCCCATTTAGGGCTTTGAGTTAATATAGACGTCAAATGCTTCTTTCAATATCTCCAAATTTCCCAAACCATCAGGCATTTTCCTCCTTTATAAATGTATTTATGTTAGATCTCCTCCTTTATCACCTAAACCTGCAACATATGTCTGTCCTAAATCCCTATAATTGATTATGTTTTAATATAAATTAACCTGGGAAGAAACATCATCTCACTTGTTGAAATACCACAGGCACCTGTGACACGAGGTAATGGAGAATTTCTGCTGCAGCACAGCTGGAGGGAATTCCAGGCCTGGCTCCTCCTTGCTTGGAGTGTGGCTGTTCCAAAGAAAATGCAGCCAAAAATGACAGTGCTTTGGCCTTTAGACTGAAACCTGCTTGGAGACTTTCTCTCTGCTCTGTCGAGGTCTTGTAAGTAGCTTTGTGGGAAGGTTTTATCTGAGTTTACCATCTCTTATGTGCCTGGTCAGCTGTGCTCAGGAACTTAGAGAACTACAGTTAAGGGTGAGATCCAAACCTGCTTTAAGTGAGAGACTGAAAGAGTTTTTCAGCTCAAACTGTGACAGTTTGAACAAAATTAGGCTTAGGACTTGAGTGTGAGTTCACTGACAGCAGTAGAAAGGCTGCTGTTCACTCCACATGCTTTGCTTCTGTCCCTTTGGGTCAGTCAGCCAGAACCCAGACTAAAGGGCAATGAAAACCGTACTTAGAGAGAAGCCGAGCCACAGGACTGAAAACAAACCCCCTTTGCAGCTTCCCAGCAGGCTGAGCGATGCCAAACAATCCTAATTTAAATCACAACCAGTAGGGAAGTATCTCTGGGGCCTGATGTCCTCGATCCTGCTCGGTTAATAACAGCGATACAATTGCAATGATGGCGATAAAGCTCAAAATTCATTTGCTCTCGCTCGGGTTGGGGTGATTTATTGTTTGGTAATTATCCTGCTGCAGTCTTGAGGATGGAATAATCGCCCTGATTTACATAATCAAGGCATCAAAGTCTTTAGAGCAGGGCTTGCTATGGGCAGATAGCCCAGCCGTGTGTGGCAGGATCCCTTGGATTTTTACAGCTCACGTTGCAGCCCATCCCGGTATCTGTTTGCCTATAGCAAGAGTTTACTGTCTTCTGCTAATTAAGTGTAATTTACATTAATACAGACAGTTTTCCTGTGTCACTGTCAGCCTGCTGAGGGCCTGTTCAGAGGCAGCACTGACCCACCTGCACTGGAAGAGGTGGGATTTCGTAAAACCATGGAATCACACACTGGTTTGGATGGGAAAGGACCTTAAAGATCATCTCATTCCAAACCTCTGCCATGGGCAGGGACAGCTTCCACTAGCCCAGGCTGCTCAGAGCCCTTGAACACTTGCTGTAGCTGTGCCTGTTTTTCTAGGGCAGTGTTCTGTAGCTTGTTTGGGGTTTGGTTTTGTGCTCAGAGCAGTGTGGACACTGCTAAAACCTCCCCAGGTTATTCCAGAGCAGTGCTTACATTGCTCCAGGTCTTCTCTGCTCCTCAGCCTACCCTGGCAATAAGTTGGCTGGGGATGCTCAAGAAGTTTGGAGGGGACCCAGCTGGGTCAGCTGCCTTCAAGTGACCAAAGGGCCTCTCCATCCCATAGGATGGTTCTTTCTTTTATATCAAAGAATTCAAAAAATCTCCCTTAAAACAGACATCTCGTGTCAGAGGGGTAGTCTGGTTATGAAAAAAAACAGGACCCAAAAAACCTGGTACAATTTATAGAGGAAAGCTGAGTGCAGGATTCCAGCTTGTCACTTGATTTAAAAACCATACGTGTAAAAAAGCTTGGAATTGTATTTCAAAATGAAATTTTGACTTGACATTTCTGAGCCTTGTAACTCTGTGCCTAAAAAATGACACCAGCACTTTGCATTTGCCTTCAACGTCAGTTTTATCCCAATAATTACCACCACCGTGTAATTAGCTGAGTGTTCTGAATCCCTGCCTGTCATCACAGAAATGGGGCTGTTCCCATGAAAGGGTGAACGTTCATGGGGGGGGGGTTTGCCTGAAATCTGAGTTTTCCCTTCTTGGTTCACACGTGAGTTGGTAAGACCATCACATAGGAAGCTGCAACCATCAAAAATTCGTAGGTATCACCACCTGAGCTGTAATTATTTTCAACCCATGCAGGGATATTTCATCTTCATGATTTTTATGCAGGATGGAGAAGGAAAACCGTGTATGAAAACTCAGATTCCTGGACTATAGATTTTTATCTGCACTGCAGACTTTTTATCCCAGTGCTATTTCAGGTGCCCTGCAGGTATTTCTTCCCAGGACACCCCTGTATTTCAGCACTGGCACCAGCCTGGCCAGGTTCAACATCCTGACCCTTCAAGGCTGGGAATGAGCAGCAGGAATTGTCTCATTCCCTGCAGGTTTGTGACTCATGGTTTGGTTTTTGAGTGTCCAATAAGGGCTGTGCTCTGAGAGAGAATTACCTGTGGCCTGGGCAATTTTGGGTAATAAACTGGAGAGAGAGGGGGAAAAAAAAAGGCAAGCAGTGATAGTGCTTGAAACAGAGTTAATGTCTATCCACTGGTTTTCTACCCAAATTGGGGGAGGAAGCAAAGGGATCAATGCACATCCAAGTGTTTGGCTCGATCTGTTTACCAAGGACTTACCAGTGTAGTTTTTCTCCTGCAATCTTGCTTTTACACTGAGATCCTCCAGGGACTTTGTTCCCTTAAATTGGGGGGGAAAAAAGCCAACTACTTTTTTTTTTTTCCAAGTGTGATTTTTAATTATGCTTCTAATTAGGGAGAAAAACTGTCACAGAAATTACATCTTTGAATTGTCACACACGGGAACGTGAACTCAGCACTTGATTTCCTACTGTCAGTGCCTTTCCTTAGGATTGGGGCAGCTCTTATCCATGGAGCATCTTGCTGTGCTGATGTGGGCATGGAAATGCCCAGTGTCTGTGCTCAGGGTCTACTCTGAGGGAGGGAAATTCAAAGCAGGGACCCACAACCCCTGCCTGTTTTCCACCTGGGAAAGGAGAGAAAAGCTGCTTATTGTGCCTGAATCTTTTGTTAGGGGCAGAAAAGCTGGTCCTAAGTCCAGTTTAGGCTGAGCTTTGGCTCTGCCTGTGAGGCTGCTCGTGGTGTGCACAGACCTGAATGTCCCCTCCTTGTCCTGGAGCTTTGTGACAGCAGAAGGAATGTGGTTGTGGTTTTACGTTCAGCCTCTGGACTCTGAGCTGAAAAGTCTCTCTCCTCACCTCAAACTGCCTGTTGGCAGCTTTTCCCTGGAATCACTCCCAGGCTGGCAGGAGGCACAGCAAGGTGCTGGTTTGACTGTTCTGGGTGGGGCTGCCAAGGAAGTCTCCTCTCAGTAACCAGTCTTTGGACCAGGAGAGCGGGATGGGGATGGAGCTGCAGGGGTTACAGGGCTCGGCTGCTCATCCCTGACACACACCCCGGTGTCTCCACCGGGAATCTCTGCAAAGTTCAGGAGGAGACTCACCTCTGTTTGCAGAGAGCTCACCTGCTGCGATGAGCCCGGGCTGCCCTCCCTCAGGAGAGGCTCATCCCTGTTCAATAACGGCAGCAAAGGTCAGGGCTGCATTCCTGATGAGCAGGATTTTGCCCCGGGGACAGGAATTGACTTTGGGTCTCCTGCATTTGATGCCAACAGCCCACAGACCAGGCTTTTCTCTGAGTTCTGTTGACACTCCCCGTTAAACTGTAAAGCCCAGCTTATTTGGGGAAAAACCATCTTCTCAAGAATGTTCCAACCATCTCCATTTACTAATTCCTCCCCCCTCCATTTCCAGCAAATGTTTCAGGAATTGGAAAATCGGGTTTAAAAGGCAAATTAGCACTTGGAGATTATCTCCACATTTTTTTTTCCTTTTATTTTGAATTCATTTCAGGCTTAACCATTGAGCCTGCAGGATGTATCACTGCTGCAATCAGAATCCTTATTAAAAAAGAGCGGGATTGAACTGCTAATTCCACAGAGCCATTCTGCAGTGAGCATCTCACATGTAATTTAGATTCAATCAGCAAATAAATATGATAACAGGCTGCTGTTTATTGAACCAACAGACAAGAAAGCTCTGTCTTTAGGAGCTGGCTGCAAAGCCGTGGGAGCAGCACAGGCACTTGGCACGGCTCTTGTCTGGGAAAAGGGAGGCAGGAGATTCTTTTGCAGCACCCAGGGGATATCCAGGCATTTTTCCCTGTCTGTCACCTCTTGGGCTGCCTGTCCAGTTCACTTCCATAACCAGAACCCCTTCCCCTGCTCTCTTCTGTCTCTGCTCTGCTTCTCTGTCCTCTCATCCCATGCCCATCCTGGCTGGGATTCCCAACCCAGGAGACTGAGGGGTTTTTTTTGTGGGAAGGCAGGTAAAGAGAATAAGTGAACCCTGGCAAACATGGAATCTGAGGAGCCCATTGCCTGCAGAGCCAGCAGGTCCCTCCATGCCTGTTCCTGGCCAGGATTTGAGCTGGTCTCAAACAGCTCAGCACGGGTGTGCACAGTGTCCCTCCAGATGGGACTCCCCACCCAGACTCTGGACGTGTCCTGCAGCTCACTGGAATCAGCACATTCCAGCTTTTCTGTAGCACAAGGTCACTACAAGATAACCTCTCCTCTGCATCCCAAAATGCTGTGGTATTGCTATATTTTTTTGGCATTAACAGAAACTTTTGGAGTTACTTTTGAAGGCAAGAAAGAGGAAGAGGGAGACAAGCAGAGGACCAGTGTGAATATTGTCCTGGCTTGGATGGGCTCATGGAAAAGGAGCTGCAAGGCCATGGAAAGCAGCTCCATAACTTTCCTGATGGAGCTGCACTGGGATATGAGCCTGTCCTGTGGAAGGAGCCTGTGTCAAGCCATGACTTGCTTTGGCATCTGTGCTTGTTCCTGTGTTCTCTGCCCTGTCCCTTTGTGCCTCTGGTCCTGCAGGGAGGAAGGAGCGAGGAGGATCCTTTGCTCCTGCTGTAAACAGATGCCAGGCGGGCTGTGAGGCAGGGAAATGCTATGGAAACAGCTGGGGAAGTGTCAGAGAGGAGGCAAAATTGCTTCAGTGCTGCCGTTATTTGCTGGGAGATGAGATGCCCTGTTTCCACTTGCCAGGTGTCCCCCTTGCATTAAGATTTGCCCACATATTATACAAAGAAATCTCAATAACTGTTAAGCCATGCAAATAACAGGCTCCATGAATACTGGGAGCAGGTGTCAATGAGCTTAATTAGGCACTTCCCTCGCAGATTAGGGCTCTAAACCAGGGGCTTTTATTAACCCTGCAGCTGCCCACCGCTCTCAGCACACTGAGCAGGCCATCAGTGAGAAAATACCAGCCTGTTAAAGCAGTAATGTAACTAGTTTAATTATAATTGCCGAGCTGTGAGGCCATCCTGCAGCTGGGCAGATGTGCTTCGGCTGATTTCAAGCCATTACTGATGGCTCAGGGTGTTTTTTCTGCAGACATTTGCCAAACCCCAGTGAAAGCAAGGAGTCAGCCATGGAAACGCTGTCCAGGGAGTGGCTCTCTTGGTTTTATCAGTGGACTGTGGCACTGAATTGCAGGATTTTTAAGCCAGGGAAAGTTTGCCCTTGGCCTGTCAGTGGAGGACTGGTGTATCTTGAAGCAGAGAGGTTGTTATCCCACCAAAATCACCCAAATTTTTAATCACATTTCAGGATGAGAAATAGTGCTCATCTGGACATTCCATGTGATGCTCATTTCCCAGTTCCCATCTCCCACTTGCTCTGCTCCTCCTGGACATGTGTCTGCATGTGGTCACATAAGAGTTGCTGGTTGTTTCTTTTTCTCCAGTCGACTTTCCAACACCAGGGAAAAATACAGAAATTTAGGGCAGGATGGGAAGGGAACTAATCACTTAAGACCTAATTAGCAAGGGATTCTCACAGGGACGTCCTCCCCGGGTAATTGCTGCTCATTTTCAGCTGTGAAAATACAGGAAGACAAAAGAGTTTTAAAGCAGATTAATCAAGTCTTTGCAAAAGGCTGCAAGGAGCACCCAGTAGCTGAACCATCCTTGAGTGGGGAGGACAAAGGGAAGGTATTTGCCAAGAGCTTTTTAAAAGTAAAATTAGACAGATTTCCACCAGCAGCTCCCCCAAGACATGTTTTCTGGTCCTTTGGTGAACATTCAAAAATCAGCTGAGCTGATTTTTTTTTTTTTTTTTGCCCAGTTTCTTCTCTGTGGGGTGGGGAGGATCCTTTGGGGCAGAAAACACTGTCCAAGAGGCTTCAGGACTGTGACCAGGGGGTCAGGAGGAGCAGCTTCCAGCCTGGCTGAGGGTGTGGATGGTCCTGGGCACTGCCCAGCACTGGGGAAAGGCCTGGAGCCCACCCTGCTGTGCTGCTGGAGGTGGGAATGTGGGACTGGGAGCAGAGGTGATGCAGCAGCTCTGCACAGAGCCTGAAGCTGGGCTTGAGCGGCTCCAGGTCCAGCTCTTGACTGTCAGGTGGGTTTGTGTGACTTCTGCACACCAAAGATGCTGAAGGATTTGCCTCCAGCATCCCCTGCCCTCTGTGCTCCCCGTGCAGGTCCCGGATGCCTCTGGGACACAAACCCATTTTCCTGGGAAGTATCACAGAACTGGCACCAGGACTGGTCCTGTGCTGGCACAGAGCACCCCCAAAACTCCAGAGAGAGGCCAGGGTGAGGCTGCAGCGTCTCAGGCACAGCAGAGCCTCCCCCAGTAGCCAGTTCCTGGTTGCTTATTGACATAACATGATGTCCCACCTTTGAAACACTTCTCTTGTGCTTCTCCTCCCTGCAGATCTGCACAATCCATGTGTGCTCCTGCAGCTCATGACTCTAACCCTGTGAGTGACTTGTTCTGTTAGCATGATAAACACATGCTGGAGAGGAACAGCACTAATTATGACCCTGTCACCTTCATCAGCTCCCCACTAATTGTTTTGGCTTTTTTTAATCTCAGTGCTTGGAGATGAAACATGATGTTTGGTTCTGCAAAGGAGTTGAAAAGAAAAGAGAAGAAAGAATTGCATTTTAAAATAGAAGCATCAGGTAGATCTTTCTGTTGGATTTGAAATTCAAATGACAGAAATTATAACTTTTTTGTGTGTTATTAAAATAAGGCACAGGAGATTTTAAGAGGACTTGCTGGGACTGCCCATCCTGACTCTCAGTCCACTGATTCACGTTGTGTTGTGCTCACATAAAGGTTTCTCTGTGTCATAACATAATAAAACTTCCCTCAGTCTCTCCAGGCATTGTCAGACAGTTCAGAAACCTCACCAGCAATAACTCTTTTCCTAGGTTTTGAGAATAAAGGGTGATTTCTTATTATGAGCTCTGTGGATCTTGGAAGAATAAGGATTAGGATTCAAGCCCGCAGCAAGAAACACGTGTTTTGTTCCTCTGACCCTCAAAAATAGCAGGTAAATGGAGCAGTATCTGGATTTTCTGCTGGATGTTTCTTGAGTGATGTGCAGCTGTCCAGCACTACCTATGTGCAGGCAAAAGGAACACTTCACAAAGTGAAAATGGGCACTAATATTTGTTTAGTGGGGGATATTCACACTCAGCTGCTCTTTCATCTCCTCTCAAGGGGCAGATTCTTTTGCTGTACCCAGTTAAACCTGCCAGTGGGAGCCATTGTTGACTGTCACGGCTCAGAAATGCTTTGACAATTAAGAGTTGTGTGAAGTAAGGGATCCCTGAAAACTGCTAAGGAGCCTTGCAGGGGGTTATTCTACCTGGGGAGAGCTCTTGAGGCAGAGAGATTTTCAGCCACTTGAGCAGGCAGAACGTTACAGTGCCAGCAGTGAGTGAGGAACAGCTCAGGCTGTGACAGCGCCCAGCTCTTGTTAGAAAGCTTCACCCAAATTGAGGTCAGGTTTATTTTCAGCTCTTTCATCTGGGAGTTTGTTTCTTTTCTTTTTTTTCCCCCTGGATGAATCTGCAAAGCATTTTGTGTCGTGTCAAGGCTTTGACTTTGTGTTCTGGTTTGTTTTATGCCAGTCTCTAAAGGCACAGTGGAGAAATCCACCGTCTTCTGCGTCCTCGTCCTTTGTAGTCACTGAGTGTTGTTTTAATGTCCAGATGTGCATCCCCAGGATGGTTTCACGTGCAAAGAACAGCTGAACAAAAATAATCAGTGCCAGGCATGGCCCTGTCCCACCCCCACGAGGTTTGGTGTGGCAAATGCCTTCACTGGCATGCCCAGGTCTTGCTACAAGCACTTACAAGAGAGGAAAAAAGAAATAAAGGGCTAAGGTGCCCGTAAAGAAATGGAGCCAACTGTATAAATACCGATGAAAGGCACAATTATGATCAGACCAGGGCCTGATTTCCCACGGCTGCCCTGAGTAATTTCCACAAGCAGTTGCTTCAGTAACCTCTGAAAGGAAACTCATCTGGTGAGTGAACCCAGTGTTAGGCTACTGATCATATTTCTGTGTTACCACGTGTTTCCAGTCGAGGGAAATGTTTGTGTCTGCTGAGCTTTGCTCGGTAAATGCCTCTTGCTGACCATTTTCAGAAATATTTCCCTTGAAATGGAGGGTGAAAGTGGTCTGGTGTGGAGGAAAGAAGAGCCTGTGTCCTTTCCATCGACCCCACAGCCTCCAGCCAGGGAGCTTTGGTGAAAAGACGCACAAAGAAGGTAACGTAGAAAACACAGAATTATAGAATCCCAGGAGGGTTTGGGTTGGGAGAGACCTTAAAGCCCATCCAGTTCCACCCCCTGCCATGGGCAGGGACACCTTCCACCATCCCAGGTTGCTCCAGGCCCCGTCCAACCTGACCTTGGGTGCTCTGCTGTGTCAGAGGGGCTGTTTTCGGCTGTCCAAGGTATGCAAACAAAGGAATGCCAGGATGCTGACCAGGAGCCAGGAGCTGGTGTGTGGATGCTGCTGAGGAGGAAGAGCCTGTGCTCCCCTGCACCGGGCTCTCTGGAGGCAGAGTCATGCATAAACATGATGAGCTCTGCGACTGACGCACGGCAATCAAACGCAAACTCGTTTGCAGTTTAAAATCCGGACTTTAATTGCCAGCCCACGGTTACCTGGCTGTGTAGGCAGGAGGGAGAACTCTTCACCCAGCTGCATGTGGATGTGGATGCAGCCTTTTGGGAGGGAAAGGACTGCTGGGAGCAGCCAAGCTGCTCGGGGAGGTTTATCTTCATTTCCAGCTCCGAAGCACCAGGACTGTCCTCCCTCCTACTTGGTGTGGCAGGGACTAAAAAGAATATTCAGAGCAACATGAGGAGTGAATTGAAATTCTCTGGGTGAAGTTCAGCACTGCTGAGTGTGGCAGAAGTGAGAGGAAGGTGATCTCTGTGACATGGCTCATTAACAAAAAGCCTCACCTCGATCTTTTCTTTCTAAAATCGAATCAGAAGGGAATTGTGGGCAGAGTGGGAAGGACAGATGGATCTCAACACCAGGCACTCCTATCACTTACATTGGGGCTGTGCTTAACAGGTAAAAAGGCAGGAGCTCTTCTAAAATTAGCAGGTCACACCTGGGCATGCCTTGAACAAGCACCCAGCTCTTACTGATGCACTGCTCAGCCACTGCCTTGCACGATTCAACAAAAGAACCTTTAAACCCACAGGGCAGTCATGGCAGAGCTCAGCTTTCAGGCTTGTGGAGGAATGTTTATGTAGGTAATTTTATGTCTTAGCTTGAAAACATTCATTTTTTGATGGGTAATCCAGGAATGGGAAAAAGAAACAGTCATTTGTGGGGTTTTGGCTAATTCAGCCAAAACTGATATGCATACCAAAAGCAAACTTGCAGGAGAGCAAGGCACTTTCCAGGGACCATGGGGTTGTTCCAGAGCCTGGCTGGATGCACCTCCAGTAAATGACAAAAAGGGCTTTTGCTGTGTACCACGTTCAGCAGAATTAACCCTCCTTCTCAACAAGGATCAGAGAAATCAAACCTGTGACGCCTCATTCACTCAGATTAGTTCCACTGCCCTAATTCCCCGTGGAACGTGGCAGCACCGTCCCATCCCTATGGAAAACAAGGCCTGGTAAAGCCATGCAGGGTTATGCAACCTCATTAATGTGGGTGATGGAGCTGACTCTGTGTTTCCTATAACTTCCCTTTCATTGCCTCTGGCGACCAACCAGCGACGCAAACCGACTGTCCCCTGATCGATTCGCTCAGAATAACCTGTCCCTGCCTAAACCCAGCGTGGTGCCCTGAGCTGTGAAGCCACCTAGAGGTAAAGGAGATATTCCTCACACTGCCGTGGTGTGAGGTGAGGGCAGCAGGGCACCCTCTTCACACCCACCCCGGTGTTTGTGTCTTTGCCAGCCTTTGTGCCCCTCTCTGGGCATCACAGAGCCCTCGGTGCCCTCTCAGACACCACCGACCTTCCCTCCTCTTCCCCTGGGCTCGCTCTGGCCAAGCTTTAATACAGACATTAACTTCGAGCTGTGCCAGAGATGCTGCTGAGCTTTATCCTTAGGAAACCACTCCCAGTAGCCACTGACGTTCCAGTGAGCACCTGGAAATTGATTTTTAGGCACGACCTGTACGTTTTTGTCCTCAGCTCATTGTTGATGCTTGGGCAAAATATCTGAGCTGCCTCATCCCAGCTTCCTTCTCTCCCTGTTGGCTCCTGGCAAATTGATGTGGATCTGTTCAGCACCACAGGCGAGCCCCCTGGGGGGTGGGGGGGGGGAGAGAGGGAAAGATTAATTGAAGACTTAATTTCTTTCTTCTCACTTGATCAGCTAAGTGGGGGAGGCACCAGGCCCTGCCTCGGTGCTCCTGGAGGCCTCGTGAATCACAGCTCCGGCTGCCACGGGCTGCTGCTCCGGCAGGTTAATTATGGTGCTGTAGTAAACAGTCTGCAGGCAGAGCCCAGCACTGACAGCCCTCCCCAGGCACAGCTCCAGCACTTCCCCCAGCCGGGACCCAGACAGGGAAAAGGGGCTCGGATAGAAGCAGGATGGGTTGGGGGGTCAGGAGTGGCTCGGCAGGAGGGTCGGGAGATGGGAGCAGGTCTGAAGGGCCCAGCTCTCCAGCAGGCAGCAGCCAGCTGGAGCCAGAGGAGCCAAACTCGATGGCCAGACTGCCCTGGGTGCAGTAAATCAATCACAGTTAGCAAGGGATAGATGAGATTGGATGTGCTGGCAGGAAAGCTATAAAATCCCAAATCAGGGAGTGACCAGCAAAGCAGGAAACAGATTTTTCCTTCTCCTCAGTCTTGCAGCCTAATATCAAGCTTTTCTTATGGCCCTGGTACCACAGTTCCATCCAGCTCCTGCTGTTGCAGATCAAAAGTCCTTTTAATACAGCCCTACAAGTGCCTTGAACAAGATTGGTCTGATGGGGACATCAGACACCAAAGCCATCAGCATCACCACTGCGTGCAGGGGGTGGTTTCCAAAGACGAGATCTTTTCCCAGTGGAACCAGAAGCCCTTAAACGTCCCCCTTGGGCCACAGGCCACTCATTCTCCTTGTTAGAGAGCTGATGTGGATTCCTTTCTGCTTTTCATTGTTCTTCTCATGCATCTCACAAACTTTCTTAGTGGTGCTTGCCTGGAGACAGATGGAGGGGCACTGGGGAGGAGCAATGAGGAGTTACCATCAGCTTCCCCTGTTATTAATATACAAAGGAATCAATTAATCACCAGCTTCTGACAAGCTTCCTGCCCGAGCTGTGTCTCCTGCCTGGGGCTCTTACAGGATGCTTCCTTTAAATCCACTCTTCTCATCTCCTGTGAATTGCCCAGAATCCTGTGGGCTGTGTATCCGCTTCACTGATGCAAAACGTTTACTTTAAACATTTATTTTCACTGGAGAGAGCTCTGGGTTGGCCCAGTCTGGTGACTGCAAACACACATTCTCTGTATGCCACTCTCTCTCTCACACAGCTCCTAAAATCCCCTGGGGTGTCTGCAACCCTCTGCCCTGGTCCTGAGAAAGGATTGCCCACATTGTTAATTAAATCTGGCCACCCAGGGCCCCGTCTGGTAACATTTTGCCCCCCCTGCAAAATCCCTCCTGCTGCTATGGTTCATCTGCTTATCTCTCCATCATCTTCACTGCAAGAGCTCTGCAACCCTCCTGGAGTTCCCAACCAGCCTCCATCCCTGAGGAACAGGCAGGGACTCCAGCTGGTGTGAGAAAGGCAGGCTGAGCTGCCCCGGGCTTTCCTGGAGAGCTGGAGTAATTGCAGGCAACAGAGAACTTCATACTTTCAAATGTCAAGCAGCAGTTTATCTGAAATTCTTCCCAGCCAAGTGGAAATGAAAGAAGATGGAGCAGAAAAAGGAGGAAGAGTCAGATCCAGCATGGGCTGGAGTGTCCACCTGCCAGCCTGACCCTCTGGAGCCTCATCCATCAGAGCCAGGGTTTGGTAAGTGCTGGAGCTCAACACGGCCCAGAGGAAACTTTTACAATGGCAGTTTGTGGCAGGGGAGATGGGGAGGATGTGGCTCACACACATCACAAATTTCCCTGATTTCTCTTTAGCAAATGTGTTGAGGTGCCATAATTCCATGAAATTGCTTTTTTTTCTTTAATTTTTTTAATCTTTGTGATTCCCCCCCCCCCCATTCTCTCCTGCAACATATCCACAAACAACAAGGTTTTAGTGTCCTGTAATAATTGCACAGAAGATCCTGTTTATAAGGAGTTGACCTGACATTGTTATCCCAGCATGCAGAATCATAAGGATGGGTCAGGTTGGAAGGGGCCACAGTGGGTTATCTGTTCAAACAGGGTCACCCCAGAGCACACGGCACAGGATTGTGCCCAGGAGGTTCTGGAACGTCTCCAGTGAGGGAGATTTGATGGAAACACCTCCCATAAGTGTTCTGCTGCAGGAGTGTGCCTTTGGGAGAGCTGTGAGTTCCTAACACAGACAAAGTCACGTTTGCTGCATTAACAGGACCACGAATTTCGAACTGACACAAAGAAACGTTGCAACTGGGATCCCATTTATTCTCTTTTCCGTGATTAGTCTGAGTACCTGTGCTCACATACCACACACAGGGGCCCAGGTGTGCTTCCAGCAGGTGGATTTGCAGGATTACTGTGGGACTCTGCAATGCATTTGCTTCTGGTTAAGAGAATTTCAGGCTTCCTGCCTTGTTGAGGTTTAACTTGTCCCCAAAGCTTTGGGAGCCGTGGATGTGGAGATGTGCAGTTGTTGTTTTATCTGCTGGAAACCACTCTCACATCCTCCCTCACCTCTGCTCTGCCCACAGAACAGCCCCATTACACAGAGGATTTATTGGTCTTCTCAGTACTTCTCTGCTTTAGGCTGCCAACAACTTCAGGAAGGTTATTTGTCCTTAAGTACTTGTAATTCTTCCTCTGCAGGAGCATAATCAGTCATTATTAACAGCAGTTTCAGACTCTAATCATAAAGCTGTTATTTCTGCTTAATCCTAACCTTGCTAAATATTAATTTGATGTTTAATCCCCCTGGTATCTGGCAATATTGTGCTATTATTATTATTATTATCATCGTTGTTATTATTTATGTGACAGTGAAAAACTAACACTGTAGGAATCATATCCTTAATTATTCACCATTGCCAAATCTCAGTTTCTCTCTCAGAGTTGCATTCTGATTTAATGTCTGATCGTGGTTTGTGTGAAAATGTCACTACAGACTCACTCTGGTTTTCTCCTTCCTCCACCATCCTTTAAAAAAAAAACCAAACCAAACAACTGCAAACCTGCTCAGCTTTCAAACATGAGGGGACAATTTATCAAACATTGCAAACATCACCAATAGAGGAGTGACAAAGCCACTGCAGGTATTTTCACGGTAGGAGCAATTTCTCAGGAATGCCTCTATTAAGCAGTAATTATCTGCTGTGATCAACACACATTTCACAAAGGACTCTTCAGAACCCCTCAGTAAGTGGGGAAGGGGCTGGAACCAACACCAACCACAGTGGGCTGGGTTGGTACAGGAGAAACGCTGTGACTTGTCCTAAAAGTAGAGGCTAAAAAGCTCTTCCTGATGCAGTGATGGAGTTGGGGTGGTGTTCTGTCCAGCTTGGCATCTCACATGCAGATGGGCCTCTGAACCCTCCCGACCCCTCAGACCCTACAGCTCGGTCCAGCCTCTATTTCTACACATGTATTGACCTCACAGCCCTTTCTGAGAGGAGAATCTTTCCTTCCCCAGACACATTTGGTGAGAGATGAGAACCCCTTTGACCCCACACGTGTAAACACCGAGCTCAGAGGCTGCAGAGACCTCTTGGGGCCCGACCTTGTTTGATTATTCATCTCTCACTGTGCCACCCAGGGCTGTTTGTCACAGCCCCTTCCTTTGTGCTCCATCATCAGCTCTGGCACGAGTTAGAGGGAGCTGGAGGTGGGGGCAGATCCTCCCCCAGGGATCCTTTGGGAGCTGCTGCTCCACTGCTGACCCTCAGCGTGTCCTGTGCTGTGGAGCATCTCTGCTGCTCCATCAGGTGCTGGAGTGTTTCCTCAGCCTGGCTGTTTGTTTTCACTGCTGTACCGATGGGAATTAAAGCAGGAAGAGGACACGAGGATTTTCACATTTATTTTTACAGTGAAACCTGTGATTTTGAGAGGCTGAGGAAGAGCAGCCTGGACACAGAGGTTGGCTCATGGATTGGAACTGTGGCAGTGCTCAGGACTCTGCTTCCCTGCAATTCAGTTTTTATTGGCAGGGGCAAGGGGACACAAAGGCATGAGTGGGATGCCACACGTGCACAGAAACACACAGATCACACCCCAGAGCTGCAGATCTGGGCTCTGGAGAGTAAATGGAAGCCACCATGAAGCCTGCAAGCACCAGCTCCCTTTGTATGAATTATTATAGTCTTTGTTATCTGATTATATGGGAGGATATTTCTTAACCAGAGAAGAAAAAGACCTCATTCCCAGCACTGTCTAAATTTTCAATGTATAACTTTGAAAGCTTAATCATATTCTTTTCACAATGCTTTATGGTTTATATATATTTGGGTTTTTGTTACTCTTTTATATTCACTCTTTTTGCTGTCAATTTGAGCTTAATATTATTAAAATTGCTCTGGTTCGCTCTACTTAAAATTCTGCAGCTACAGTATTTTTTTGGAAAGAAGTGCTAAGTCAAATGCTTTCTCCTATTTCGTGTTTGTCTTTAATGACTCATTAGATCACCACCTTGGAAACTGCCAGCAGGAAGTCACAAACCTGCTGTGAGGAGCCTTGCAGGAGTTTTGGGAGCTCAAGGTTGTGCTGGACCTCTGGGCTGGGGAGCTGATTTTTGGGTTTGGGACATAAATCCGCTCCAGGGATGGTTCCTGAGGAGATGCTGAAGGGCAACAGCGGGTTGCAGACACCACCCTGCTGCCCCTGCTCCTGCACAGGGAGGGTCAGAATTGCTCCCTTTGCAGGGTGATGGGGGTGAATCACTGCTAGAGCCCCTCCACCCTGACCAAGTGCTACTGGGCAGGACACAGTGCATCAAATTTGACTTTTGCAGGGAAAACTGGCAGAGCAGCAAGTGCCTGCAGGTGGGAAGGCTGGTGGGATGCTCATGGCCCTCAGCTGGGGCAGGGGCTGCACCAGGGGAGGGGGAAGAGCCTCCCCTCAGCCCCTGAGGCAGAACGTGCTGCAGAGGTGGGTGCTGGCTTTGTGGGGCTGAGGGGGGCACAGGGTCCTGCCAGCAGGCACAGACACAGCCCTGTGCTGGGGGCTGAGTCCCTGCTGGTCCTCAGTGCTGTACTGGTGTCACTGGGGGAGGGAACGGGGCTTCTGCCACCCCTTTGGTGCAGAAATGCGTGGCTGTGTGTGCTGTGTCCTCTGGCCTTATGGAAATGCGTTTTATTCCAGAGGGTGACAGGAACAGTGTCCCTGCAAGAGCAGCTGCTGCCCTTTCCCCGGGGTGCTGGGGACAGAAACCAGCTCTGGGCTCGGGGAAACATGACAAACATCCCCAGCCTTTGTTCGCTGCCTCCATCTCACAGCGGCTGACAAACCCCGCTGGAGTGAGAGGGAAGGAGACAAATGTGCTGGTGAGCAAAGGCAGCCCCTGAACGTGGCTCTGAGAGCTGACAGGCTGCAGAGCACTGTCGGGGCTGTCCCCGGGTGGCAGAGGGACAGGGGTGTCCAGAACTCCTTGTGCAGCTGCCTCTCTGCTGCAGAAACGAGCAGCTCCCAAAAGCATTTGTAAGTGCAGATAAAGAAGGGTTTTTTTTCCCCTCCTTGCCTGCAAACACGGGGCTGACTCATCATCTCGCAATGACAAAAGCGAAAGTTTCCTCGGCGTTGGGGAAAATGATGTTTTCTTGCGTGTGCAAACCACCTCTTTGTAATTCTGGGGTGAGAAAACAGCGACTTTGTTCCAGCGTTGTGATTTCAAACCTTGGTGTTGTAACCGAGCGAGTAAAGAACGTTGTTGCTGGTGGATATTGTAGTGAGGATGATGTGCTTGGGCTGCTCGGTGTGTTTAGAGCAGGCAAAAAAACCCGTTCTGGGATGGACAGCGTGGTTGAGATGGCTGAGAAACGCTTTGCCCTCGGGTTCATCAGCACTTAAGTGCAGATGAGGCTTGAGGGAGTCGGACTGAGCCGCATCCCTGAAGTGCTGTGGAGCTGAAGCTGCTGGAAAAGCGGAGTTAATTAGTTAGAAACTTCAGCCAGTTAATTATACGTCCATCACCTTTTGAGCTTTACAGCTACACTGAGCTTTACAACTCAAAAATGGAAGATACCTGGATTGCCGAGACTTCCTAAACTATAGGCCTGTTTTTGGCTAAATGGGGAGTCACAGATGGCAACTCTGTTAAGCCAAAGCACCCTCTTAGCACTGCACAAAAGCTCTGCTGTGCCACAGAGGATGGCACAGGCTGGCCGTGCTGCAGGAGGGCTCCCATTTAGGGTCATTTTTTTCCCATTTAGGATCTTTTCCATCTGCATCCCCACTGTCCCTGTCTCACCTGGGTGTCTTGCTGAACAGCACAACCTTCACCCCAGCCTGGAATGCAGGGGCTCAGCTGGATGCAGCCACACACCTGAGGCAGAGGGGAGGTGAGCAATTAGTCACATCCACGAGTTACCTTTTCCAGCGTGATTAGTTCCGTGAGCAGCTTCCAGCTGACAGTTTGGCTCCTCATCCCGTTCTTTTTGACCTCTGTGACAGGATTTCCCTTCCTTTCTTAGCTGTGCAGTGATACAAAAGTCCCCCTCTCCCAGGCAAACCTCAGCAGGACTGAGGTGTGGTGTTGTGTGGAATAGGGGTGATCCTAAAAGTGTGGCTTCTGCTTTTTTTTCCCCAAAAAACCTGTTACTGAGTGAGGGACTGTCTGGCAGAGAAGAAGGAAGGCCAGGTGGGATGTCAGTGGGATGTCAGCTCCCAGCACAGATCCCTTGGTGGGATGGGCAGTTCAGAGGGAGTCTCTGCTTCCACAAGGCATCAAGGCCACTGCTTTAAAGTGCTGAGTAACAACCTCATGTGAATTTATGGGAGGAAATAAATAAGAAAAGTGAAGGAGAGGCTGTTTTGGAATTTTACTCCCCCAAATATCATAGTTCCTTGGATATTCCCATTGCTGCTGGGCCTGGCACTGGTAAATGTGGCATAAAGGCGGTGAATTCTGTGTCTGGAGGTGGATTGGACCTGAGCAGGAGCTCCCTGATGTGGTTTTCTCTTTACCTGAATTTATATTTTGTAATAGGCTTTCAATAGTTTCATAATTGCTGTCAGCATATTTATTTACATGAGTAGGGGCTGTGATTACAGTGAATGAAAAGATGTAATTATTTAATTAGGGCCCATAATGAGGCTGTGTGAGGGAGCTCGAGGCAGATGCTTTTGGTTAACAGCGCTGGCCATGACTTTGTGCCCTCTTGGGGAGGGGAAGAAAGTCATTCTGAGGGCACAACAAGGAACTGAGTACAGGAAAAATGATGCTTCTGGCTGGGGAAACCTTTATTTCTGCTCCTAAGGAGGAAGTTGGGTTTAGTAGCCTCTCACTCGAGTATCCTGCAGGCAAGGCTGGCAGGCACATCCACCCACTCCTGGATACACCTTTTTCTTGCTGAGTGAGGAGCTGCTGAGCTGAACAATGACAGATTTCCAAGGAATGTTGGCAGGTTAACTGTGCAGAGAAAGCAGAGGCTCCCCCTGAGTGCCTGGAGTTAATTTTATTGGGTGTTTAGCAGGCTCTGATGGCAGCCCAGAGACCTGTACATCTTCACAGGTGGATAACTCTCTGGCAGGACCTTGATTGCAACTCGATTTTCTACCTTATAGACCCAAAGCCCTGCCAAGGATGTGTCCCCTGGGAAGCACACGATGCAGAAAGGTTCTCCAAATGCAACGTGCTGCTTGGGCTGGAGAAAGAACCAGAAATGGAAAATTTTGCTGCCCCTGGCGTGGACTTCAGTGACCCCTCTGGCAGCAGAGCAGGGAGGGATTGTGGGGCAGGTAAGGCCATGCCCTGCAGGCGCCTTTTTGGGTGCTGCAGAGGGTGAGGTGGGCACAGCCTGTTCTTAGGAATGTTCCTTTTCCAAATGAGCCCATGATGGAGAGCTTTTCCTAGAGGAAATCACACCCAGCACCTGCTTTGCTGATGTGGCTGTTCCGGGATGAAATCCTGGGAGCGCTGGTGTTTCCCCCTGGAGGAGCTCCGGCCAGCCCACGTCTGGGACATTGCTGAAAACTTCAGGGATGGGGCGTTTTCTGCCTGCAGTTTTGTTTCTGCTGGGGGAAGGGGTTGGCCAGAGTGGGTTCAGCTCCCTGCTGCCAGCACAGGCAGGACCTGCAGCCCTTCCCCACCGTGACATCACCGTGACTTCATCGGGGCTGCAGCAGAGGGCAGGGGGCTCCCATAGCTCACAGCCACACGTCAGCCTGCCTGTCTGGGCTGGGATGTGAGGCCAGCCCGGGCACAGCCTGTCTCTGCTCCTCTCTCTGTGCCATCTGCAGAGCAAACTGCTCCCAGCCCTGTCCTGCTGCCACCCCGGGGCATTTTCCTGGAGCTGCACCCAGCTGGGGTTTGGGGCTTTGGGGGTGGGTACAACCAGTGCCATCCAGTCTTTCCCTTTTGCCTCCCTGGGATTTAGGTCCTCAGCGACTTGCAAGGGCAAAGAGTCAGCTGACAGTGATAAAACGACCTGTGTTTGGAAACGGGAAAGAAGGGGCATAATATTAATTGCTCCTTAACAATTATTCTTCTCTGGCTTGTCTCCCAGGAGAAATCCCTCAGGACAGCTTTGTGCTGGAACACGATGCAGGCAGTGAAAACGTTTTGTCCCTGACATCTCTAAATTCTGCACTTGTGGGGTGATGGATGAGGATGCAGGCCCAGCCCTCCTCTGAAGTGTCCTCTGAAGAAGCACAAACCCACGAGCACCAGAGAACTCACAGTCACACCTGCCTGTTTGTCCCTGGCAAGCACGAGGTGTCTGAAGGAAGTGACAGTCACAAGTGAGACCTGGCAGACATGGGAGGGCAGTGAAGTCTGTGCCCTCACAGGAGCTGGGAATTGTCACCCTTTGCCTTGGAAGTCCTGGTAGTTGCTTGTCTGGAGCCAGAGCCTCTGGATCCTGCAGTGTCTGAGGCAGGGCAGGCTGGCACAGTCTCTGCAGGGAATTGCCTCTACATTGTCCCTGCCTGCCTCACGTGGTTTATTTTTAAATAAATTAGTGTATCGGGTTATAACAGTTCCTCTCTTCAGTTCCTTCTGGAGAGAAAGTAGCTTTCCTGAAACTGCCTTCTCAACCCCATAATCATTACACAGCAAATTGCCTCGGGAAAGAGGCTGGAGCAGGGCAGTGGATGGGTTCTGCTCTGTGCTGCAGTGGGAGGTGGATCAGGCAAATCAGCTCATAAACTGCCTTCACGCCAGCACATCCCCCTGCCTGAGGTGGTGGTGGGGTGTTGGAGGCTGTTTGGGAGCTTATTATTAATTTATATATATATATATTTTATTTTTTTTTTACTTTATTTTGACCACAGCATCACTGCTGGGAGGACACAGTCCAGGGTTCATCATCCCTGATGAGATCTGGCAGGCTGCTGCCAGGACCAGGCAGGTCTTCAGGCTGTTGCTTTTGGCCATTTCTCTCATTACAGGCTTCCAGCAGCTGCCTTATCTCGTGGAGAGGCACTTTTGTGAGGAAGGGGAGGAAGAAGAAGGTAAGGAAGGGAATGGTCCAGGAGGCACAGCCACAGCTTCTCTGGGCAACCTGTGCCAGGGCCTCACCACCCTCACAGGGAAGACTTTTTTCTTTATATCCAACCTAAACCTCCTCTCTGCCAGTCTGAAACCACTCCCCCTTGTCCTGCCACTAAATATCTTGTAAAATATCCCTAAGGAAGAACTCAGCTTTTGTATGGGAAAGGATGGAGCCATCATCACAGGCTAAAACAGAGAATGAGAGCAGGTGAAGCTCAATAACTGGCTGTTAAAGGTGATTTGAAATCCTCAAATTGGGAGTTTGGAGGACAGCATCAGGGGGAGGTGTTGAATGCACAGTTTTATGCTCCAATTATTGACCCTTTCTTGCTAATCTCAGCAGAAGAACTGGAGACAATTTGTGCTTGTTAGAGCACAAGGGCAGAACCCCCCCCTGCACATGGCAGGTCCTTGCCCAGCCACGACCTTGTCACCCTTGGGGTTATGGCAGCTCAGCTGTGCCCTGCCTGCTGCTCCCAGTGGGGAAGGGGAGCTTGTCTCACTGGGAATAAGTCAGAAAAATGACAAAGGGAATGTCTTATGCTTCACAGCATCTCTGCAGCGTGCCAGGTATCCCTGTACCACGGGCACTGCCAGGGTCTGGCATCACTGCTGCTCCTGCGCTTCGTTTCTCTGCAGAGCCACAGAAAAAGGGTCCCCCTTCCTCCCTTTTTCATCTGTGTGCCAATGTTTAATTTGGAAAGCTCTCTCAATTCAGTCCCTGTTTTCTCATTGCAGGCAAGCAGGATGGGTGGAAATATTGATCTTCTTTTAATGAGTTTTAAAGGGAAAAGTGAGCGTGACTCAGAGCAGGGGGGCAGCATGGGCTGAGGGATGTGTCTTTATTTTTCACCTGCTCCTGGTGTCTCCTTTTGGAATCTGCTCTGGCTTATCTTTTCCCCTGCATGGGCTGATCCCTGCTCGCTGGGTTTTGTTGCAGTGAAGGTGTTTTGTTTGGTTGGTTTTTTGCTGGCTGTGCTCACGTCCTCAATTAACTTTTGCATCTTGATTTAACTTTTGCCAGGGTTGGTTTCCTGGCAGCCTCAGAGGGGAGATGAACTGCACTGGGCCTGGGCTGGGAGCAGCAGCCAGGGTGAGTCCTTCCTCTCTGTGCCCAGAACAGCAGAGGATGCTCAGGCTGGTTTCTGTGCCTCTGCTGTTCTCTCCTCTCCCACTGGTGCTCCAGCACCATCTACAGTCCTCCCTGGGCTGAGGAGATGCTCCAGTGCCACTGGGTACAGCACAACCACGAGCAGGAAAGGGTCAAGCTGAGCCAAGCTGTGATTTGGGGGGGTATTTGCAGCCCTGGCTGTTGCTTTCTGGCCTAAACACTAAATGAGGTGGGGGGACCTGGAGAAAAAATCCAAACCCACCCAAAAAACCCTGTTTTCACCCCAGCTGGCCAGCACAGGACGGGTTTGTGCCACCACAAACCTGGTGCTGTTCGTGTACAGCACAAACCTGCAGCTCATGAAACACTCACAGGAGTTTCCTTGATTAAATAGCATTAAAAATTCATTGCTGATTTGAGCAACAAGCCATCAGCTGGGTCTTTCAGTGGTGGAGAAGTGTGTAAATAAGAAAAGTCCCTCTTTCATGAGAGAGCTCTTTCAGTCTGTTTCTGCTGTTGTTTTTGGGGACTGGCAGCACCTCAGGCGTGACCACTGTGATGGAGCATCCCCTGGGTCAGAGGAGGATGAGGGGATGCAGCAGCACCAGCGATTTCTGTTCCACAAAGAGCTCTGCACTGGTAAGAAAAGCATGTCCTGCCCCACCATGGCCCAGCCAGTACCCAGACCATGGGCTGAAAAGTCTCCCCTCCCATGGGGCCCCGGCATCTTTCAGCAACAAGAAATTCCAAATCAGCAGCTGAGCTGAGAGCTGCTGCCTGACCTTTGCTGCTCTTGGTGTGCCACAGAGAAGGCTGCAGGGAAGATCCAGCACCTGGGGCAGGTGGGGCTGTTTCCCTGGGGTCTCTGGGCACATGGGGTGGGGAGGATCCCCCTGAGTGATGGGGTCCCACCAGCCCTCACCAGCATGTTCTTAGTGCAGCTTGTGGGCAGGAGAGTTGTCCTTTATGTGTCCTTTATGCTGGCAGGCACTTGGCTGGAGATGTGGGGGTGATAAAAAGCAGCTCCAGGCTCTTTTCTGATCTTTTCCCAGCCTGGGATGTTCTGTTCCTCAAGGTGCTCAGGGCCAGCAGGGCTGGCTGGAACTGCAGCCCCCCACTCACACCAATGGCCTGGGCACTGCCACTGCCCCTCAGCAGCACTTGGGGCTTCTCATATGGCAGGTAATGGGGGTGGAAAGGGGGAGCAGCAGGTGGGAGATGGGTTTGAGAGCTGAGGCAGCTCAACAGCTGCTGATCTCGCTGGGTGAGGCACTGGGGAGGGATGGGAGCGTTCCCTTGGGGCTCCCCAGCCTGAGCAGCTCCTGGGAGCAGGGGCTGGAGGGGTGGGACAGGGGCAGCTGGATGATCCCCCTCACCCCTGCAAGGGCCCTGTCAGTGGGAGAAGGGGGGTTTTGGAACAAGGAGTCCCTGGAGCGTGGCGGCTGCGCATGCACCGCGTCGTGCCGGGGAACCCGAGCTGGGTCACTGGAGATCCGTGTGCTCGGCTCCCACAGCTCGGCTCCTGCTGCCATGGTGAGAGGGGATTCCAGAGCTTGTCCCCTTCCACCACACCCAGCCTTTGGCACTGATCTGCTCCCTGGACTCTGCTGCTCTCCCCAGAGTCCAGACTTACCCGAGCGAGTTCCCGACAACCCAAACTGCATCGAGGACGCCGTGCACAGCCCAGGGAGCCTGGCAGCCGAGCCGAGGAGGGGGGCACAGGGGACACAGCCCTCCCTGGGACACGTGGGTGAGCTGTTTGTGGGGTTTGGGAATGGGGAGGGTGTCCTGAGCCTTGAACTCCCACAGCATCCACGGCCTTAGCTCAGCTCCTCTTGGAGAGGAGCACTGAGCCCTAGAAACTGGTGCACAGCAACCCAGGGGCTTCACCAGGGCTTGGCAGGGCTGTGAGAGGTGGACAAACCACGCTGATCCTCTGTCCCTCTTTTAAAGGTCCTGCTGAGGCATCTTTTGGGACTCTCTGCACCCTCAGGAGGCTGTTCCTGCTGCTCGGGGTCGCCGGGCTGCTGGCAGGGACGGTGGCTGGGACGTGGCTGCTGGGTCAGTGTCTCCCCAGGACGGCCCTGCTACGAGTCTGGGGGGTCAGCACTGGGGGGAGGTGGTGATGGGAGCTCCTTGGTCAGTCAGCTGTGGCTTGGGTTGGAGAGGTGTGGCTGGTGCAGGCTCTGCTGCTGGTTGCTGTGGTGCCAGAGAGGCTCATTCCTCTCTTCCAGTGGCAGTGCAGGACTGTCATATATTGTGCATCCTGGGTGCTGCCCGGGCTGTGTGAGTCCATCTGCACCCCCTTCTCTGTTTGCTGAAGTGAGACACCTGCAGCAGCCCCAGCCAGGACAGGGGTTCCCCCCGCTGCAGGAGCCGGATGCGATCCCAGCGTGCAGTGACGGGGAAGAGGAAGAGCCCGTGGTCCGGGGGGCTCCCACTACAGGTTTGTGTCTGTGCTTGCTGCCAAAAAGGGTGGAGAGAGGAGTTCTGCCAGGCCCAGAAAGGACCGAAAAGAGGCTCTTTATGAACAAATATCTCCTGCTGACCCACTAGCTGCTTTTTGCAGTTGTTTTGCTTCTCCTCTAAGTCCTGCTGCTTCCCCCAGAACTGCAGCTTCGCTGCACGGGGGGATCCCATGGCAAAGGCAGCTCTTGCAGGGCTCCTTTGCCTGTGACCACCCAGTGACTGGGATCACTTCTCATTTCTAGTTGCTCAAAGGGCTCTTTCTGGGGGTTTGGGTGGGTTTTTCTTGCTTTAGCTGTGTGTGATGCTGCACAGAACACTCTAAAGGAGGGGACTGGCAGGTTGTCTGCAACGGAATGGCTTTAGTGTCTTTCAGAATAAACACGGCGAACTCCCTGCTGGAAGCTCAGCTGGAAGGACGTCCTGGCTGGCTCCTGGTGTGCCACGAGGGCTGGAATCGCTCCCTGGGCACCCTGCTCTGCCAGCAGCTCGGGTTCCTCAGGTGGGCACGGCAGAGGCAGCTGCTTGGGCCCCTGTTTGCCCTTTTCTGAGGGGGATGATCTTGGCAAAAGCAGGAGATTCAAGGCTGGGGGTTTGTCAGGGCAGCAGGTGGAACCTGGGACTTGGGATGACCTGAGGACCTGCAGGAGGAGCTCCAGAAGATGCTCCCTGCCCAGAGGTTCATTCCTGGCTGCCAGAGCTGCAGGACTCTGCTCCCCTGGGAGGGTCAGGGTCACATTCCTGATCCCCCTCATGGGGCAATTCCTGTTGTTTTTGCAGAATGACCCATCAGAAAGGAGTGAACCTGACGGATGTCAGGGTGAATGAGGAGCAGCAGTTCCTGCAGGTCAGACCCCACCAGGAAGGGAGCCTGGAGGACTTGTGGCAGGTCAGGTAAGGGCAGCTCTGGGGGAAGCAG